>CM044566.2:24214758-24264053 GCA_024416835.2 Perccottus glenii
TGATCCACACCACCAGGATCTACAGCTCTGACATTGGGATGTCATTCGGGCTTGAGAAGTGTAGTCGAATGGTGACAAAGAGAGGGAAGGTAGTCCACACAGAAGGGGTCTCACTCCCAGAAGGAACAATAGCAGACATTGAGGATGGTTACAAGTACCTTGGAATACCACAGGCAAATGGCAACCTCGAAGAGTAAACAGCTACGCCCTGCCAGTGATCAGATACCCTGCGGGAATAATAAGGTGACCAAAGGAAGAGATGCAGATCACAGACGTTAAGACACAGCTCCTCACCATGCATGGAGGGTTCCACCCCAAATCCAGCACCCTGAGACTGTACGCTAGCCGTAAAGAAGGCAGCCGTGGACTAGTGAGTGTGAGAGCCACTATCCAGGATGAAACATCCAAGATCCACAAGTACATCAAAGATAAGGCCCCAACAGATGACGTGCTCAGTGAATGTCTCAGGCAATGGGGGACAGAGGAAGAGGAGCTGGAGGAGGGACCATCATGGGAGGACAAACCCCTACATGAGATGTACCACCAGAACATAACTGAAGTGGCTGATATCAAGAAATCCTACCAATTGCTAGAACGGGCCGGACTGAAGGACAGCACAGAGGCACTCATCATGGCTGCACAGGAGCAGGCCCTTAACACCAGAGCAATAGATGCCCAAATCTACCACACCAGACAAGACCCAAGGTGTAGGCTGTGCAAACAGGCCCCTGAGACAATCCAACACTTAACTGCAGGGTGTAAGATGCTGGCAGGGAAAGCATACATGGAGCGCCATAACCAAGTGGCTGGCATAGTGTACAGGAACATCTGTACGGAGTATGGACTGGAAACCCGAGGTCAAAGTGGGAAACACCTCCAAAGGTGGTAGAGAATGACCGAGCCAAGATTCTGTGGGACTTCCAGATTCAGACAGAATGGTAATGGCGAACCAACCAGACATTGTGGTGGTGGACAAACAGCAGAGGAAGGCCGTTGTGGTTGACGTGGCAATACCAAGTGATTGCAACATCAGGAAAAAGGAACATGAAAAACTAGAGAAATACCAAGGGCTCAGAGAAGAGCTGGAAAAGGCTTGGAAGGTGAAGGCGACAGTGGTGCCTGTGGTCATCGGAGCACTCAGGGCAGTAACCCCCAAACTGGAAGAGTGGCTACAGCAGATCCCTGGAAGAACACAAGACATCTCGGTCCAGAAAAGTGCAGTACTAGGAACAGCAAAGATACTGTGCAGAACCCTCAAGCTCCCAGGCGTCTGGTAGAGGACCCGAGCTCAAAGGATGAGACCACCAGCGGAGGGTGAAGGACAAAGTTATATGTGTATGTATATATATATATATATATATATATATATATATATATATATATATATATATATATATAAATGTGAAAAAGTGGGTAGGTTTAGACCAGCCCTAAACCAGGTCTACACAAGGTCTCATCCAGGTCTAAAGCAGGACTAAGGTCCTATCCCATTCCTCACCGTCCGCCCTAACCTTTGACCTTTAAAAAGACATGGTGAGGGCTATAATAATGCTCTTCAGAAAGTCCTCTGCAGCAAAAACACTGTTGTGAGGCTGAAACGTTAGTGTTTTGTCTACAAACCAAGCTCCGCACTAAGAACTCACATTTTCTTGCAAGGTATTCATCAGGTTCTGTCACTTTTAGTTTCTCTCTATAGTTTTTAAAAATGAACAATGACACTTTCCCTGAAGCTGTGTGGGTCCTGTGGGGCGCAGTGGCTCAGTGGTAGTGCAGTCGTTCTTGAACCGGAAGGTTGGTGGTTCAATTCACGCTCTCTCTCCCCACAGTTCATACTGTTGTTGTGTCCTTGGGCAAGACACTTAACCCTTGCCTCCAGTGGTGTTAACTGTAACACTGGTGAATGGAACCTTAATATAAGTCGCTTTGGATAAAAGCGTCTGCTAAATGAATAAATGTAAATGAACTGGAGAAATACAATAATCAGGCTTGAGCAAAGACTAGTCTATCTCCAAACTCTCTTTCACAGATGAACCAGACCTTGGTTCATCTGTGAAGTCTGGACCGAACAGAGCAGAAGTGAAGCGGTCCTAAAAGTGTTCGAGGAGAAAAGGTGAACACACTGTTTGGTGGACACTGTCCGTTAAGAGGTCTTAACCTTGAGAACTCACAAAACCCAGGGGTGGGGCTCAGGGGAAGGACTTAGGGGTAGAAATGGGATTGGGCCTAAGACTAAAACTAGATCAGACCTAAAGATGGACTGAACTAGAACTTAACAGAGTCTAAACAAAGTCTGATCCAGGTCTAAACCAGGATTTATTTTAGAAGTAGTCTCAAACTAAAGTCAAGTCTAAATCAAGACTTGGACTGGGTCTAATGCAGGACTAAACCTGCCCTCCCTCCTTTGTCCGCCTGCTCCCCCACCTTCATCTGATCTAACAGCTGATGATTTTGCGTCTTTCTTTATAAAGAAAACGACCGCCATCATCAGTCAGTTCTCTGCGCCACCACCTGTCGAGCTCATTCAGACCCCTGATATGTGTTTGCTCACTTCCTTCTCTCCTCTAACTGAAGCAGATGTTTCCAAGATCATTAGTTCTAACCACCCTACTACCTGCCTGCTGGATCCCATCCCCACACATCTCCTTCAGGCCATCTCTCCATCTGTCGTGCCTGCTCTCACCCACATCATCAACTCATCTCTCTCCACTGGGTCCTTCCCCACAGCTTTCAAAGAGGCCCGCATCACACCACTACTGAAGAAACCCACTCTTAACCCTACTCTGCTTGAAAACTACAGACCGGTTTCCTCCTTCCCTTCATTGCCAAAGCTCTGGAGCGAGTTGTGTTTACTCAGCTCTCATCCTTTCTCACACGGAACAACCTCCTGGACCAGAACCAGTCTGGGTTCAAGAGCGGACATTCCACCGAAACTGCCCTGCTCTCAGTCATCGAAGCTCTGAGACTGGCAAAGGCAACATCCAAGTCATCTGTACTCATCTTACTGGATCTGTCTGCTGCTTTTGACACTGTTAATCATCACATCCTCCTGTCCTCTCTCAGGGCGATGGGTGTCTCTGGAATGGCGTTGCAATGATTCAAGTCCTACCTCTCGGATAGGTCATTCAGAGTATCCTGGAGAAACGAGGTCTCTGAGTCCCAACATCTCAATACAGGGGTGCCACAGGGCTCAGTGCTTGGACCGCTACTCTTTTCCATATACATGACATCCCTTGGCTCTGTCATCCAGAAGCATGGCTTTTCCTATCACTGCTGCAGATGACACTCAACTCCACCTGTCATTTCATCCTGACGATCCGACGGTCTCTGCTCGCGTCTCGGCATGTCTGAGTGACATCTCACTTTGGATGAAGGACCATCACTTGCAGCTGAACCTTGCAAAAACAGAACTGCTTGTGATTCCGGCCAAACCAGGGACCTGCCATAACCTCTCCATTCAACTAGGCCCATCAACCATTACACCGTCCAGCACTGCCAGAAATCTGGGAGTGGTAATTGATGATCAGCTAAACTTCACAAGTCATGTCGCCAGCACCACCCAGTCCTGTAGATTCATCCTCTACAACATTAGGAAAATTAGACCATTCCTATCAGAGCACTCTACACAAATTCTAGTCCAGGCTCTTGTCTTGTCCAAACTGGATTATTGCAATGCTCTACTGGCTGGACTCCCTGCCTGCACAACCAAACCTCTGCAGCTGATCCAGAATGCAGCGGCAAGAGTGGTCTTTAATGAACCAAAGAGAGCACGTAACTCCTCTATTCATTAGGTTACACTGGCTCCCGGTTGACGCCCGCATCAAGTTCAAAGCTATGCTCTTGGCCTACAAGACCACCACTGGCTCCGCCCCCTCATATCTTCACTCACTAATACAGACCTACGTTCCTACCAGATCCCTGCGCTCTGCAAATGAACAACGTCTGGTGGTACCGTCCCAAAAAGGTAAAAAATCACTCTCACGTACCTTCTCTGGCTCTGTTCCACATTGGTGGAATGATCTACTGCTGATACAAGATCAGCAGATTCTGTAGCCATCTTTAAAAAACACCTGAAAACACATCTCTTCCGTCAACACCTAACTGACAAACACCGAGTTCTACTTCCTTTCTATTGATTCCTTTCTTCAAAAAAAAGCGTTGGATAAAAGCGTCTGCTAAATGACTAAATGTAATGTAAATGTAAACCAGAAACAATGCATACCTTAAGTAACAGGACTAGAACAGGACTAAAACCAGGACTCAGGACCAGGACTAGAACCAGAACTCAGGACCAGGACTAGAACCAGAACTCAGGACCAGGACTAGAACCAGAACTCAGGACCAGGACTAAAAACAGGACTAAAACCAGGAATAAACCAGGACTAAACCAGGACTAGAACATGACTAAACCCAGGACTAAACCAGTCTAATCCCTCATGTTTCCTCATCTCCATATTTGTTTCTGTAAACGTGTGTCAGTTTCTTTCTCTGGACACAGTGTTTTCCGGATGATTCCCGCTGAGTCCGGTTAAATATACTTTGCTTCGGGACAGAAAGTGCTGTGGAGGTCTCGTTTGCTCAGAACCTCCTCCAGAAACCTCTTTGTAAACACTTTCGTCGGCTCTGCTTTGATTCTGGGCAGCTTTCTGAGTCTCGTCTTTCTGTGTTTGGCTAAAAATTAAATGAAGTGCCTGTCGTTTTGTTTGCGGACTGAAAAAAGGCACTCAGAGCTGACATTTGTCTGAGTAAGCAGCTGACAACACTGTCTCTGTTTGATGAAGCCCAATATATAAAGCACTGGGATGAAAAATGAGAACCAACTGTGTCCAGACGAATAAAAAGTGGCTCTAAAAACAAATCAGTGCAAAACTGTCACAAAAGCACTGTTGAAACCTGTTCCACTGTGACTATTATACATCTGTAGTATGTTTTACATGATGGGTGTGTAACACTGCGTTTGCACCAGTGTTAGGTCCTGGGGGGTTACATCCTTTATACAGCTTCAGGTTCTTTTAAAGGTGGCTCAATCATGTGCCACTTACAGAAAATAAGAGTTTCCCACGTGATCCCAGAACTAAACAGACAAATGCCCCGGAGATTTAAAACACGTCTTTATGAACTCTATATTAATAATAACATGTCTTTATGAACTCTATATTAATAATGACACATCTTTATGAACTCTATATTAATAATAACATGTCTTTATGAACTCTATATTAATAATAACACGTCTGTATGAACTCTATATTAATAACATGTCTTTATGAACTCTATATTAATAATAACACATCTTTATGAACTCTATATTAATAATAACATGTCTGTATGAACTCTATAATAATAATAACACGTCTGTATGAACTCTATATTAATAACATGTCTTTAGGCCCTGCTCCAGTCGGATTATTGTATGTCTCCAGTTCTGAGTGTTTCTGTGTGAAATATAAGAAACAGTTTAGATGTGTTGCTTAGAACTAGAAAAGACTGCTCAGGTTTTTACGTCTGACACAGTTTACATTGACATTTCAAATCTCGTAAATGTAAAGTTCCATCTCTTGTTTCTTTTCCTGTCTTGTATAAACTCTAAATAACCTATCGTTTCGTCTTTAAATCCTGTTTTTGAAGTGTCATCGGATCAGACCTGTTCCCGCGGTTCTTCCTTTTTTAGATCCTAACTCCCACTGTTTTTGTGCTGATCACTGACTTCAAACGCCTCCATCACACGATGTTTTACTGTCATCTTCGTTTTTAAATAGAATCCTCCAAAAATAGAGCCACAACTTCCACCAACATCTTTAAAAACTATTTCTATTTCACAGTTTAAAGGAAAATACAGCTCAAACATGGAATTCAACTAAAACCTGTTCAAATCCAACTAAAACCTGTTCAAATCCATCTAAAACCTGTTCAAATCCAACTAAAACCTGTTCAAATCCAACTAAAACCTGTTCAAATTCAACTAAAACCTGTTCAAATCCATCTAAAACCTGTTCAAATCCAACTAAAACCTGTTCAAATCCAACTAAAACCTTTTCAAATCCATCTAAAACCTGTTCAAATCCATCTAAAACCTGTTAAAATCCATCTAAAACCTGTTTAAATCTACCTAAAACCTGTTTAAATCTACCTAAAACCAGTTCAAATCTTGGGATAGTTAAAAGGCTTGTGTGGCTCTCGGTGAAGGCTTCGGTTAAATTCCACAGCATTATTCGGTTTTCTATTCGTCGTCAACACAAAACAAAGTGGTGACCTTTTCAGCGCAGCTTTTCATTTTACAAACACCGTCTGAAACTTGAAGAGTGTCTTTGTGTCCGAGGCTTTTATTTCCAGCGAGAAAATCCACTTTGTTGAAAGCGTCTGGACTCAGTTCAAGTGTTTATCGTGTTATGGAGGTCAGAAATGGTCCAGAGCCACTCGGGCCGAGGCTTCGGAGGAGCTCTATTTAAAGGCCAGAGTCTGCAGCAGTGTTTCAGGAGATACACACATTTCAAACGACCACAAGGTTCATGAACCACTTCCCTTCGGTTTGTTTTACAGTCATTTTGTGTTTAAACCCATTTTTATTAAGTATTGTTCATATTTTAGTGTTATTTTAATTCTTGTTTGCAGCATTATATTTCTGACCATTACCAATTTATAAATCCAATTTAAACCTGTTCAAATCCAACTTAAACCTGTTCAAATCCATCTAAAACCTGTTCAAATCCATCTAAAACCTGTTCAAATCCATCTAAAACCTGTTCAAATCCATCTAAAACTTGTTCAAATCCAACTTAAACCTGTTCAAATCCAATTTAAACCTGTTCAAATCCAATTTAAACCTGTTCAAATCCAACTTAAACCTGTTCAGATCCAACTAAAACCTGTTCAAATCCAACTAAAACCTGTTCAAATCCATCTAAAACCTGTTCAAATCCATCTAAAACCTGTTCAAATCCAACTTAAACCTGTTCAAATCCAATTTAAACCTGTTCAAATCCATTTAAACCTGTTCAAATCCAATTTAAACCTGTTCAAATCCAACTTAAACCTGTTCAGATCCAACTAAAACCTGTTCAAATCCAACTAAAACCTGTTCAAATCCATCTAAAACCTGTTCAAATCCATCTAAAACCTGTTCAAATCCAACTTAAACTTGTTCAAATCCAACTTAAACCTGTTCAAATCCAATTTAAACCTGTCCAAATCCAATTTAAACCTGTTCAAATCCAACTTAAACCTGTTCAGATCCAACTAAAACCTGTTCAAATCCAACTAAAACCTGTTCAAATCCATCTAAAACCTGTTCAAATCCATCTAAAACCTGTTCAGATCCAACTAAAACCTGTTCAAATCCAACTTAAACCTGTTCAAATCCAACTTAAACCTGTTCAGATCCAACTAAAACCTGTTCAAATCCAACTTAAACCTGTTCAGATCCAACTAAAACCTGTTCAAATCCAACTTAAACCTGTTCAAATCCAACTAAAACCTGTTCAAATCCATCTAAAACCTGTTCAAATCCATCTAAAACCTGTTCAAATCCATCTAAAACCTGTTCAAATCCAACTTAAACCTGTTCAAATCCATCTAAAACCTGTTCAAATCCAATTTAAACCTGTTCAAATCCATCTAAAACCTGTTCAAATCCATCTAAAACCTGTTCAAATCCATCTAAAACCTGTTCAAATCCATCTAAAACCTGTTCAAATCCAACTGAAACCAGGGAACTTGGGACAGTTGTGAGAAATGTCTTGTGAATGTTCTCGTATTTACTGAGTTTATTAAAACACACTTAATTCCTTTATTAATCTGACAAAAGTACTGAATAAGTGGAAAAGATGCCAGTTTCTAATGAGGCTTTTGCACATTTTCACTTAATTTCCCTGATAATTATTTCAGATCTAAACCTGACCGCGGGACGTCTCTAATCCTTTCACTGTATCATTCATTAACACGAACTCACTCAGAGCCTTTGTTTCTGCCCCAACGAACCTCACAGCTGTGGAAATTGATTAAGTCATTAAAAGGCGTATTTAGATGAAAGTGGATCGAGTTACACCGAAAATAATTAAAATCAGGGCCAAATAACAGCGTCGATAATGGATTCAAACAGGTTTTAGATGGATTTGAACAGGTTTTAGATGGATTTGAACAGGTTTTAGATGGATTTGAACAGGTTTTAGATGGATTTGAACAGGTTTTAGATGGATTTGAACAGGTTTTAGATGGATTTGAACAGGTCTTAGATGGATTAGAACAGGTTTTAGTTGGATTTGAACAGGTTTTAGATGGATTTGAACAGGTTTTAGATGGATTAGAACAGGTTTTAGATGGATTTGAACAGGTTTTAGATGGATTAGAACAGGTTTTAGATGGATTAGAACAGGTTTTAGTTGGATTTGAACAGGTTTTAGATGGATTTGAACAGGTTTTAGTTGGATTTGAACAGGTTTTAGATGGATTTGAACAGGTTTTAGTTGGATTTGAACAGGTTTTAGTTGGATTTGAACAGGTTTTAGATGGATTTGAACAGGTTTTTGATGGATTTGAACAGGTTTTAGATGGATTTGAACAGGTTTTAGATGGATTTGAACAGGTTTTAGATGGATTTGAACAGGTTTTAGATGGATTAGAACAGGTTTTAGTTGGATTTGAACAGGTTTTAGATGGATTTGAACAGGTTTTAGATGGATTTGAACAGGTTTTAGATGGATTTGAACAGGTTTTAGTTGGATTTGAACAGGTTTTAGATGGATTTGAACAGGTTTTAGATGGATTTGAACAGGTTTTAGATGGATTTGAACAGGTTTTAGATGGATTTGAACAGGTTTTAGATGGATTGTAGTGGATAAATGGACACATTATTGTCAGTTTATTTAAATAAATGAGTAAAGTACATTTATTATTTTTCCTAAAGTGATGAAGGCCACACAAAAGAACTGAACAGTGACTGTTGTGTGTGGTTTTGTTGAAGCTCAAGCGGAAAAGCAAACCCGTGTCCGGCACCATTAGCCGTCCGGCCCTGACTTTGATAAACCAACACCAAAGACAAACGAGGCTGGCTATTTTCTGGTTTGTTCAGAAAGACCTTTTCTGTTCATTGTATTTATTCACAGAGGCTAGTTTAGTTTGAGGCAGAAAGTAAATCGAAGCACCACAGGACGCTCAATTATCTGAAGGGAATAGTGCATAACAGCTTAAAACGTTGTATATCCAGCTGTTGGCTGTTCTGGACATTCTTTTCCAACGCTCTATATTTAGAAGAGCCATTGTCTGATACATTGGTAAAGTTTTTCAGAGTTTTAATAATACTCGACGTGTAGGCTGATTGTAGCAGCCGGACCTGGACCCTCGGAGTCGATCCTTCAGGGCCTCGTGACAGGCCGGGGGGGCGCTCGGTTGTGAGAACATTTACAGTGTGCGCTCCGCGGTGAGCTGAGCTGCACCTGTTTGAACTTTACTTTAAGCTGTTTGGTTCAGTGTCACATTTTTCAATAACTGTAGTTTCAAAACTAAAGCAGTAATCCGTGTCTCCACGAAGGAGTCGGCTCATGAGTCCACCCCCCGCTTCTCAGTAAAACCACCGACCAACACAAAACCTGTTCAATTTAGATAAAAGCCAATAACACATGAATAAAAGAGATTTTGAGTTGTTTACTGCTTTTTATTCTGAAATATTTCAGCAGTTTGTACAAAGACACATAATGTTTTTTGGTTTAATAACCTAATGCATTGTTTTCCAAGTTGCATATTGTTCCTGTTATTGGCCTTCTCTCTGTATCTATCCCATCTCTGCTGAACTCCTCTGTTAGTATCGGACAGTTATTGGAACAAAATGAAGAAACCAGGAGTGTTGATGACGGAGACGTGGTGCAGTCTGTTCAGATCCAGCTGCTGCAGAGAGATATCTGCTCACATCAGACCTGCTCTAAAGCAAAACCTTAACAAAACTGGGATTAGACCCGTCTCAGTCCGGTCCAGAGCAGGATCTGTGGGATTAGATTTCTACTCTGTCGGCAGGTTTTAGAGACGAAGACTGATATAAAAATGGAAAACAGCTGAATGTGCTGCTGCAGTGGGAAACTGCACAAAGAGGGTTTGGTTTAGAACAAGAACAACAGGAACAGGAATGAACTAACTCAGCCATAAAACAGAGTAGGCTTCACAAGTTTGAGTGACAATGTTTGAACTCATAAATAGGTTTTAATGATGAATCTGAGTCCAAACAGAAATACAACAGAAACACCTCTCAAAGCAACAAAGAGCTGCAGTGATCCAGTCAGTTTTCTTCATGAATGTGAGAGGTCTCCTGGACATGTTCAAGAACGGTTCCAAAGAAGGGTCGAGACTTTTAAAGATAAAGCTCCTGCAGTTTCAGTGAGACATCAAGAATCTGTCTCTGTCCGAGACACTAACAACTTCAGTGGATTCAAAAAGAAACGTGTGTTCCCTCTGATCTGTCGCTCAAACAGACTTAGTTTCCTCCAGAGCTCCGAGGCTTAATCTGAATTCTGTCAAGAGATCTTAACCTTTGTGAGCAACATCACAAAGTCAACAGTAAGACGTCAGAAGGTTCCTTATTGATTAAGGAAAGGAGCTTCCTTATTGATTAAGGAAAGGAGGTTCCTTATTGATTAAGGAAAGGAGGTTCAGGGACGTTGGACAGACTCAGAGGGAACACGTGGGAGTTGTTAGTGTAGCAGCACAATCGGACTTCAGAATTAAATTAGAGTCCAGTCAATGACAGTGTTAGAAACGACACAGACAGAACTAAACCGAAGAGGAACTAAACTTAAGACCAAATGTTTTAAATACATTCGATTGGCTTCAGCTTTGAGCCGATCTGAATCAATTCCCAGAAACTTCATAAGAGCACTTTTAATTGTTTAAAAAAAGAAATGCTGCTCATTTCTGTGTTTTTTAGACGTTAAAAACATTTATAACGCAGGTAACTTGTTGCATATGTGCAGTTTTTTTCTGAGGTTTGATTGTTTGTTTTTTTTAGCACCATTTTTAGTAATTATCTGTTACATTTTTATACTTTTCTGAATCATTATAATGTTTTGTTATATTTAGTCAAAAGCAGGACTAGACCCTGGACTAAACCGAGAACTAAGTCAGACTTTTATGTTGTGTGTCCTGTAGCTTTAGTTCCTCTCAAAAATCACGTCCCACTTTTTCAGATTTTTGAGCCACTTCAGGAAAAGTTGTAAAAATATAATTTCGTATTTCTTTCTTTTTGCTCGTATGTGTCTGGCTGAGTTCTGACCTGTGAGCAGATGATCATGTTCAGGAGAAGGTTGTTGCAATAGAAGCTCGGCCCTCGAGGTCTGAGCGATGTTTGGTGCGGGGGGGGGGGGTAAACTCTGAGCCTGCAGCAGCGAGCGTCTGCTCCAAAACCTCTTTTCATAATGAATCCCTGTAACTGCACAGAAATCCACTCGATTGTCACTCTACAACTTTTGCTTCGGTAAAGTTTAGCTGTACTTTTCACAGAAATGGTTCGACTCTGTGTTTAAAGCAATAACTGTCATTGTTTTGGTGAAACTCACAGCTGTTTTCTCCAGATTATTGTATTTTTTTCTTTCTATCTTTATTTTTTTTTCTTTCTTTTGCATTTACAGACCCAGAAGCTAATTATTGGCTCTGGCTGAGTATCTGCAGTGGACAGGTTTAGACCAATGGCCCTCGGGAAAATAATGAGCAGGCTGTGGATATAAATAGCTGAGGTTGAGTGGATTTGTTTTTCTCATTGTTTTTGCTGAATGTGGGGTTCGATGGATTCTTGGAAGAATAAAATATTTTGCAAAATGGGTTCATGGAATGGAGGATAAATCAGTGGAAATGGTGAGATGCATGAATAAACAAGGAACAGGCCAATAAGAAGTCTGCAAATGTTCAAAAACTATACAGTCTCTATGTTTTGGTGATTGAAGTCTTTGTGTTTACGGCTGTGGGCAACAGTCTTGTGCTTTCACTGCAGAAAAAGTGCTCTCTTTTATTGAGAGAGCAACAAAAACACTTCCAGAACAAACGCATAACGTGTCCAGGACAAGGCAAGGCAATTTTATTTATATATCACAATTCATACACTGGGTAACTCAAAGTGCTTTACAGGAATAAAAGACAATTTACAAGCTTTAGATGAAGAAACATTCGAAAAATTAAAAACATTTTAAAAGAAGAGTGCAGATTAAAAACACTTTAAGTTGTGGTGTAGGCGAACATTGTTAAAGTTGAGGCTGTTCCAGGTTTTTGCTGCATGAAACTTAAACGCTGCTTCACCTTGTTTAGTTCTAACTCTGGGAACAAGCAGAAGCCTGTCCCAGTAGCTCAATGGGTAGGCGGTTTGATTCCCGCTCTCTCCACAGTTGGGAAGACTTTGCAGAGATTTTAAAACTGGCGTGATGTAGTTGTACTTCCTGGTTATGATGAGAACCCGAGCAGCCACGTTCTGAATAAGCTGCAGCTGTCTTAACCCTCGTTTTGAGAGACCAGTGAGCAGGCCGTTACAGTAATCTAACCTGCTGGAGATAAAAGCATGGATAAGTTTCTCTAAGTCTGGTTGAGACATCATCCCTTTAACTCTGGAAATGTTTTTAAGGTGATAAAATGCAGATGATGTAATTGACTTAATGTGACTGTGGAAATTCAGGTCTGAGTCCATGATGACCCAAAGATGATTAGTCCGCGTCAGTGTTCAGACGGATGTCATTTGTGACTTTGATAAGTGCAGTCTCAGTCTGTGATGGGGCCTGAATCGTGACTGAAAAGGATCAAAGCAGTTGTTAAGTAATAGAAAGTCATTAAGTTGCTGATATACAACTTTTTCGATGACTTTCCCTAAAAATGGCAGGTTTGATATGGGCCGATAGTTGTTGAGCACTGTAGCATCAAGACTGCTCTTCTTTAGGAGAGGCTTAATGACAGCAGTTTTTAAGGCCCTTGGAAATGTTCCAGACTGTAAGGAATTATTGACTATATCAGTGAGTTGTGGTAACAAACTGCTTAGTACTGATTTTAGAAATCTAGTGGGTAAAACATCGAGGCAGCAGGTGGATGAACTCAGGCTGGAGACAGTTTTTTCAATTGTTCTGTCATTAATTTGTGTTAAATGTGTTAAAACAACCAAGTGTCTCCTAGGTGGCTGCAGTGTTGTTTTATGCCCTTTGGACTGTATCGCATGTTTAATGCCTTGAACCTTGTCGTTGAAAAACAATGCAAACTCATTGCATTTAGTGGTGGAAACTAATTCTGGTGGAAATGGAGCTGGAGGGTTTGTTAATCTGTTCACTGTAGCAAACAGGACACGCAGGTTGTTACTATTGTTGTTGATGATCTCTGAGAAGAATATTTCTCTTGCTTTTTGCAAAGTTTGATTGAAAACATGCAAATTTTCTTTGTATACCTCATAACGAATTAAGAGTTTCAGTTTACGCCATTTTCTTTCGGCTTTTCGGCATTCCCTTTTCTGTGCCCTGACAGAGTGAGCATTGCTCCATGAAGCCTTCTGCCTCGTCCTGATCACTTTAACCTTAACAGGAGCAATGGTGTCCATAACATTTAAAACACCTGAAGTATAACAATTCAACAAATCATCAACTTGACCTGATGTTGATCTTTTTTACAACAGTAGGTCCAACAGCAACTTTTGGAATTATGGACAGATGAAAAAAGACACAAGAATGATCAGATAGAGCAACATCAATCACAGTGACATCTGAAATATGAACACCTTTAGTAATGACCAGTTCCAGAGTGTGACCTCTGTTATGGGTCGGCTCATTAACATGCTGACAAAGACCAAAAGTATCAAGAATAGTAGAAAGTTCTTTGGCATTTCTGTCACAAACATTATCCACATGCACATTAAAATCACCTGATATGATCCTACTAACCTCTCTATCTACCAGTCTCTCCTCTCTATTTTCTCCGCTGATGTCACCTCTGCAAAAACTGTCTACTACCATTCTAGGTTAATCAACTCACCTGACTCATGCATTCTCTTTAAAACCTTTTCTGCCCTCCTTTGTCCGCCTGCTCCCCCACCTTCATCGGATTTAACAGCTGATGATTTTGCGTCTTTCTTTAAAAAGAAAACGACCACCATCAGCAGTCAGTTCTCTGCGCCACCACCTGTCGAGCTCATTCAGACCCTTTATGTGTTTGCTCTCTTCTTTCTCTCCTCTAACTGAAGAAGATGTTTCCAAGGTCATTAGTTCTAACCACCCGACTACCTGCCCGCTGGATCCCATCCCTACACATCTCCTTCAGGCCATCTCTCCATCTGTCGTGCCTGCTCTCACCCACATCATCAACTCATCTCTCTCCACTGGGTCCTTCCCCACAGCTTTCAAAGAGGCCCGCATCACACCACTACTGAAGAAACCCACTCTTAACCCTACACTGCTAGAAAACTACAGACCGGTTTCCCTCCTTCCCTTCATTGCCAAAGCTCTGGAGCGAGTTGTGTTTACTCAGCTCTCATCCTTTCTCACACGGAACAACCTCCTGGACCAGAACCAGTCTGGGTTCAAGAGCGGACATTCCACCGAAACTGCCCTGCTCTCAGTCATCGAAGCTCTGAGACTGGCAAAGGCAACATCCAAGTCATCTGTACTCATCTTACTGGATCTGTCTGCTGCTTTTGACACTGTTAATCATCACATCCTCCTGTCTTCTCTCAGGGCGATGGGTGTCTCTGGAATGGCGTTGCAATGGTTCAAGTCTTACCTCTCGGATAGGTCATTCAGAGTATCCTGGAGAAACGAGGTCTCTGAGCCTCAACATCTCAATACAGGGGTGCCACAGGGCTCAGTGCTTGGACCGCTACTCTTTTCCATATACATGACATCCCTTGGCTCTGTCATCCAGAAGCATGGCTTTTCCTATCACTGCTGCAGATGACACTCAACTCCACCTGTCATTTCAACCTGACGATCCGACGGTCTCTGCTCGCGTCTCGGCATGTCTGAGTGACATCTCACTTTGGATGAAGGACCATCACCTGCAGCTGAACCTTGCAAAAACAGAACTGCTTGTGATTCCGGCCAAACCAGAACCTGCCATAACCTCTCCATTCAACTAGGCCCATCAACCATTACACCGTCCAGCACTGCCAGAAATCTGGGAGTGGTAATCATGGGTGTAGGTCTGTCTCAGCTTTGGTGGGGACACCCCCAAACCCCTGAACCAGACTGTTGGCAATACAGAATATCACAATACAGAATTTAATCTACATCTCATTATATTGTATCCTTACCCCTATATACCATCCTGTATACTGTCCCAATTAGAGCTAGTATAACTGTATAGTCTAAAAAATGCACTCTCAAAAAAAAAAAAAAAATACCTGAGACTGTGTAATGCTGAACAACCAAATGTTTTATTAACATAAATTATGTACATTATTAGTATTTACGCTAACAAAAAATACTCTGCCACAAGGAAACAAATCTAAATAAATAAATATAAACATTTTTTCTATTATAAACACTATTTACCCTCCAGTACACTCACGTTAATACCTACGAATTTGAAATGCTGAACAACCATTGTTCCATGTACGTTAGTAGCCTATTTATACTTACAAAAAAAAAAACTTTCGGGGCATAATAAACTAAAAACAATGCAAAAAACATCTTTATTCTACTATTTGGCACTCAAAAAAAATAACTCCATTATGGCTACTTTCCACATTTTACTGCATTTTCTTGATTCCATCCTTTTATCTAAATTTTCCAAACAGATGCCTACGTCTGTCATTTTCAGATACAAACTGTTGGCCTACATCGTTAAGGTCCACTTTGTCAAGGGCCTCTTGACTGGTCAGTCACTACTGCTAGTTTATTTGTGTGGCTAGCTAGTTTTTTTGCCTACTTACACTCGGACTCTGCTTTATGAAAAAGCTTCTTATGTCCCCTTTTTTCTTCTTGGGTGGCATCTACAAAGTACAAAAAGGGGCAACAAAACGGAATATTAAAATGTTTTTACACTGGCCTTTGTATGTGGCAGAGAGACAGCCCAGGTAACTTACCGTCGGCGTCGTCAACATGCGCGCGCACACACACACCAGCCGCTCGCTGCTAGTGCAAGCACAAAAGTAGTCCCGGCCCGTGCGTGTAGCCTGTCAGATATCCCGCCGCCAATCAAATTACGGCGATCTTCTACTGTCGTCGTCCTGGCCGTTAGAATAGATCCAGATAGCATTTCAAAGGAGCTTGCTAAATATTGGTGGGGACAAATTTTCCATCTCAAAATATTGATAGGGATTAGTACCTAGCGTCCCCCCTAAACCTACGCCCATGGTGGTAATTGATGATCAGCTAAACTTCACAAGTCATGTCGCTAGCACCACCCGGTCCTGTAGATTCATTCATTAGGAAAATTAGACCTTTCCTATCAGAGCACTCTACACAAATCCTAGTCCAGGCTCTTGTCTTGTCCAAACTGGATTATTGCAATGCTCTACTGGCTGGACTCCCTGCTGCACAACCAAACCTCTGCAGCTGATCCAGAATGCAGCGGCAAGAGTGGTCTTTAATGAACCGAAGAGAGCGCACGTAACTCCTCTATTCATTAGGTTACACTGGCTCCCGGTTGACACCCGCATCAAGTTCAAAGCTATGCTCTTGGCCTACAAGACCACCACTGGTTCTGCACCCTCATATCTTCACTCACTAATACAGACCTACGTTCCTACCAGATCCCTGCGCTCTGCAAATGAACAACGTCTGGTGGTACCGTCCCAAAAGGTAAAAATCCCTCTCACGACCTTCTCTGGATCTGTTCCACATTGGTGGAATGATCTACTGCTGCTACAAGATCAGCAGATTCTGTAGCCATCTTTAAAAAACGCCTGAAAACACATCTCTTCTGTCAACACCTGACTGACAAACACTGAGTTCTACTTCCTTTCTATCGATTCCTTTCTTCAAAAAAAAAAAACCAAAACAAAACAAAAAAAAACTTATCTTATTTTTAGCTTTGTAAACTGTGCTGGGTTTAAACTGACTAGTTTTTTGTGCACTTATGCTTTTTGTACCTTGTGTTGTTAAAATGGCTTCCATTGTTTTCCTCACGTGTAAGTCGCTTTGGATAAAAGCATCTGCTAAATGACTAAATGTAATGTAAATGTAAATATGACTATTTGATCTAATTCTGTGCAGATAACTGAAAGCATTTCAGTAACTCATTAATAAAATCATGACATTGTTGGGGTGGTTTGTAAAGAACTACATATAAAATAGATGGAGAAAACCTCAACTCCATTTTGAATGACACATACTCAAATGATGAAAACTCACCAAGTGATAGCTTCTGGATAAGAATATTATCTCTAAAAAAGGCGCATACACCCCCACCCTTTTTGTTTTCCCACATTTTGGATAAAAATGTGAAATTCAATGGGGTGGATTCGATAAGGACCGCATTTCCAGTCCTGCTGTCTAACCATGTTTCTGTTAAAAACATAAAATCAAGCTATTCCCAACCACAGCCATGTTTTTATTTAATCATAAACATGGAATTCCTTCCTCCAAAAATACTCTTAGACTTTAGACCTGGTTTAGTCCTGGTTTAGTCCTGGTTTTAGTCCTGGTTTAGTCCTGGTTTTAGTCCTGGTTTAGTCCTGCTTTAGTCCTGGTTTAGACCTGGTTTAGTCCTGGTTTTAGTCCTGGTTTAGACCTGGTTTAGTCCTGGTTTAGACCTGGTTTAGTCCTGGTTTAGTCCTGGTTTTAGTCCTGGTTTAGTCCTGGTTTTAGTCCTGGTTTAGTCCTGGTTTTAGTCCTGGTTTTAGTCCTGCTTTAGTCCTGGTTTAGACCTGGTTTAGTCCTGGTTTTAGTCCTGGTTTAGTCCTGGTTTAGTCCTGGTTTAGACCTGGTTTAGTCCTGGTTTAGTCCTGGTTTTAGTCCTGGTTTAGTCCTGGTTTTAGTCCTGGTTTTAGTCCTGGTTTAGTCCAGGTTTAGTCCTGGTTTAGTCCAGGTTTAGTCCTGGTTTAGTCCTGGGGCGGCAGTAGCTCAGTGGGTAGAGTGGTCGTCTTTCAACCGGAAGGTAGGTGGTTCGATTCCCACTCTCCCCACAGTTCATACTGTCGTTGTGTCCTTGGGCAAGACACTTAACCCACCTTGCCTCCAGTGGCTGTAACACTGGTAATTACATTAGAACAATGTAAGTCGCTTTGGATAAAAGCGTCAGCTAAATGAATAAATGTAAATGTAAATGTTTCAGTCCTGCTTTAGTCCTTGTTTAGTCCTGGTTTAGACCTGGTTTAGTCCTGGTTTAGACCTGCTTTAGTCCTTGTTTAGTCCTGGTTTAGTCCTGCTTTAGTCCTGGTTCAGTCCTGGTTCAGTCCTGGCCGTTAGAATAGATCCAGATAGCATTTCAAAGACCTAAAATGTCCATAGTTTGGCTATTTTTTTGAAAACACCCTTTTAACTAATTGTCCAATTGCACAGCCTTAAGAGCGTGTGTATCATAAATACTGAGTCTCGTTTGTTTTCTGAGAATCTACTGCACCTACTGGGAACTTGTTTGCCACTTTGTAATAATAATAAAAATTATTATAACATTGCGATAAATAAATAAAACAGCAATAAAAAATATTCTAAAAACATGGATTATTCTGGTTAGTCACTTTGTACTGCTATTATTTTGAACAATATTGTCTTTATTTTGAACAATACTGTCTTTATTTTGAACAGTATTGTCATTATTTTGAACGATACTGTCTTTATTTTGAACAATATTGTCTTTATTTTGAACAGTATTGTCTTTATTTTGAACAATACTGTCTTTATTTTGAACAGTATTGTCTTTATTTTGAACGATACTGTCTTTATTTTGAACAGTATTGTCTTTATTTTGAACAGTATTGTCTTTATTTTGAACAATACTGTCTTTATTTTGAACAATACTGTCTTTATTTTGAACAATACTGTCTTTATTTTGAACAGTATTGTCTTTATTTTGAACGATACTGTCTTTATTTTGAACAGTATTGTCTTTATTTTGAACAGTATTGTCTTTATTTTGAACAATACTGTCTTTATTTTGAACAATACTGTCTTTATTTTGAACAATACTGTCTTTATTTTGAACAGTATTGTCTTTATTTTGAACGATACTGTCTTTATTTTGAACAATATTGTCTTTATTTTGAACGATACTGTCTTTATTTTGAACAATATTGTATGTGGACAGTTTTTGATGATGTCACTAATTGAGGAATCTAACCAATAATTCATGTCCGTGCTGATTGCAGTGCTCAGTTTGCACATGCTCAGTGATGTCATGAGAAAAGACTTAAAAAGGTCAGTTTGTATCAAGAGGTAACCCAGTTCTTTTCTACTTCATATTCTCCTCTGAACAGTTCACTGAAAGGACCCAGTGCTTAGCCCTTCTATAGGAGCCTTGTCTTAGCCTTTATTCTTATTGTAACATACTGTACGCAACCATCACGCCTTACACATTATAAATAACACAAACATCCAGTTCTTTTCTGGGATAAAGGACAAATGGTCTTTTCTCCAGCCGTGCTGTTCTCACCAGGTCCACGCTGTCCCCTTTTCTTTGTGTCTTCAATAAAAGCGCTAAACAGAAAAAAACTAAATAAATCCCAGTAACAAGGACAGTTTCCTTTTGAGAGTGTCATTTCAAATCCAGGTTACAGTCAGACACGGAACCTGCAGCGTCTGGAGACAGCGGGGGTCCGACCTTGACTGGTGAAAGAAATGTCCCTGTCCTCCGTCCATTCACTGACATTTCTTTTGTGGAATAAAAGAATCCTGGACGACTGTCGGGAAGAACACTTTAACTCAGAGCACAATCACAGAGACGCTTCAGAAGCACAAAGACAATTTCTGTCGACTGTCATCATCAACACTGTGTCCAAAGTCTGGTCCAGGGGCCAAACAGGGCCCAAGGTCAGGTTTTATGTGGCCCTCAGCTTCAGAGATAAAACAACAGCAGCAGGTTTATACAAACAGGCTCAAATCTAACTAAAACCTGTTCAGATCCAACTAAAACCTGTTCAGATTCATCTAAAACCTGTTCAGATCCATCTAAAACCTGTTCAAATCCATCTAAAACCTGTTCAGATCCATCTAAAACCTGTTCAGATCCAACTAAAACCTGCTCAGATCTTTTGATTTTATGCATGTTTGATCATGTTTTACTCTCTGTTCTAAATCAGTGACTTTAGGAGAGCAGTGTGTTCAGACAACATTAAAACAACAGCATGTTTTTAAAAATGATGTAAATCATATAAAAGCATCAGATTTAATCCAGCGTCGGGGCGAAAGACAAAACACAGGTGTAGTTCAACCAGGAACAGGCTCGTAGTTTATCTGCAACGGTTTAAGGTGAAACAAGTCACTTATATTTTTATTTTCAGAAATTAGGATAAACTGAACACTGCTGGATGAGAAGCACATTCATGTGTCTTTTTAAATTAATGAATTGCAGAGAAGTGCTGATTCTTATTCTCTTCATTCACAAGATCCTTTGTTGCTTTCTGTCCCATTTCCACAAACTGAACTAGTACGAGTAACGAGTAACAAGTAACGAGTAACGAGTAAAGCTTTTGTCCACTCCTTATGCCAGGAACATGTCGCAGAAAGTTTTTAAATCCAAACCTGAGAATTCTAGAGGCTAACTCCATAACTTTAACTTTTCATATTTGGTTTATCTCTTCGTGTTGTTTTGTCTTTGTGTGTAATAGTGTAACTGTGTTTAGTATTTTCTGCCAGGACTTTCTTTAAATAAATAAAAAAAGAAACAGAAGTGCTGTTGGTTTACGACAGGCGAGTGCTCAGATATGACCAGACTTTTCTTTCTTCTCAGCGCTGAGCCCACTGTGGTGAGAATGACACTCACACTTTTGCCGTTTTCTGTGGTTTATCATTTGAACTTTTCGGCGTCTCATCCGTCACCGTGACCCGTGTCGATGTCGTTCTTTGAGCTAAATCTGATAAAAAGGCCTCATTAGCGGCAGCGACAGGCCGTCAGAGCCCCATCGATCAGCTGTCGGACACCGCTGCGCTCCCATTGGCTCACATCTGATGTTTAATAAGCCCCCGCTCCTCAGCTTCTGTAGAATCTGGGTCAAGAAGATCACTGTTCCTCAATAATACATGAGGTTAGCCTTATTAAAGAGGCCGGTGATGTTTTACAACCGGCGCTGTGGGGGTCCGGGGTTTACCGGACTTTAGAGGGATGTAAATGGAGATTGTTCTCTTTTTGGAAGCACAGTTTATTCAGAGAGAGTGTTCGAGGAGAGTTACTGATGTTAGAGCTGCACTGACATCAATATTGAGTCAGATACATCGAGAAAAAAAATAAAAGAAGCATTGTTTCATCAATTCTGTTTCTGGATGTTGGTAAAAATCTATTCTCTCGCCTTTCTTTTAAAAAGTCACAGGTTTAAAAAAGTAAAATAATTCTTAGACCCAACATGACCTTTTTAAACTGGTTTCCATCAAAGTTTAAGTGACGTTTTATTGATTAAGCCTTGTTTAATAAAAGCTCTTTAGTTGATTATTTTATTCTAAATGACTGCTTTGTTTTGTCTGTTTTGATTCAGTAATACAGTCAGTGTAGTCAGTGTTCTTCCTCTTTATACATGCTGCTGTGACTGGGCTGCTCACTGACAGTAGACTGGGTCACTTGTTTCAACCGTGCTAGTCCGTTAGCCTAACAACTGTAACGTGATGTTGCTGCACCAGCCTTTTAAAAAAAATTTACAATGTTAAAAAAAAAATTATATATGTAAAAGACAAATGTAAGAATAAAACAAATGTTGATATAACGTCAAATATATACTTTTTCATTCTATATTGTTTTATTTTGAACGCCTCTGGTCATTGGTTGATTAATGTGTGACGTCACAGTCGAGTAAAAGCTCATTGGTTGAATAGTTCTGACTCAAACAGCTCTGATCAATACATACACGTATATATAAAATATCTAAATATATAGAGAGGTTAAATCTGTTACAGCTGACGTCACGACACTGAGCATGTGTGTATCCATGGTAACATGTCATAAACATATAAACAAGTGAAGATAGTGTTCTTATTCAGTCGGCTGCATGACTCGGCAGCAGACTGAAAATCCATTTTTTCTTCTTTTATTGTAAAGACACCTTTAACAGGTCCACCTCTCTCTAACTCTGACACTTTCAGAAGGGTTTCTGCCAAAGCTCCACAGACTCACGGTGCTCGGAACGTTCCTCACGGCTCTGTGTTTATCCATCTTGTCATGTTTATGCGTTTGTAGAGATATTTTTATTACCATAGACAAAAAATATTGGTTTATTAAAATATCTGTACCTGTGTAGCCCGGGCCTTAGTTGACAATTTATTTTGTTTTCCTACAATTCTAGACACACACCAGCAGGCTTTGGTTTTGCCAGAGGTAAGATTGAACAGGGTCCAGGCAATTGTTTATTTACAAATTAAACACTGTGAGTGGCCAGTGACGTTTTCAACTGAGTTTTACCCAATGACATGATAGTAACTACACCCCCAGAGTTGTCACGTAGAAAAAAATTAGCTCTAGAGACAGGAGCCATCTTTTGTACCAGGCTGTAAACATGAGTTTTACTCTTGTAAAGTCTCCATTGAGTTTCTCCTTATATTTCTGCTTTTGGAGACTGCCCTCTGGTGGACGGAGGTGTATCACTGTATGTTGCCGTATGGCGGCGCCCTTCCTCGAGGACTGTTTAAGAGGTTCCATGACAGAGGCTTGGTTTTACGAACCTGGTTTAGCACTGATCTAAATAAATGAGACCTTGTTGGTATAACAGGCCTTTCATCAACTGGTTCAGTTTAAAATGACTCACTTTCTAAAAAAGCATTAAGGATAATGTTAGCACGGTTTTGTAATGTAAAGTTAATACTGTAAATATTCAGTTTTTCCAAAGCCCAGCTTCGACTTTTGTTGTGTTCAAACCCTGTTTTTATGTAGGTTTTATATTTATCCTTGTTCTCGGGGCAGATTTCATGTAATTTCTCTTGTGAACGTTAACCTTTACAGAGATGTTAAATAATGACAATCATTTTCCATCAGCCCTGGCTCCGACCTCTGACCCTCTCCGTTCACTTCCAGTGGAACATGTCGGTGAAAACAAGCAGCTGGAGGACGATGATAATATTTACTCGGCCCAGACCTGACCCTGAGTGTCTGCTGCCGGTGGTCGTCCTCGAGGCGCTGTGAGACATGACTGACAGCTCAGGGACCGTCTGAAGCTAAAGCTCATCATCAGGATCTGCCTCTGGGCTTACGCTCGCCGTGTGGGACCAGAGACTGGAGACAGAGCGAGGGGAGAGGGTTTAACAACGAACCAAGGGCATTCTGGGGAAAATATTTCTAAAAAATGTATGGACACAAGGAATAAAGGCGACAAAAACCACAAATGATAATTAATACAACAGTCAGCAGGGACTAAACAAAGAGTTAATCAAAGGCCAAACTAAAGTCAAAACCAGGACTAGGTCAAGGACTAGAACTGAACCATGAATTTAAACCACATTTAGATTAGACCAAGGCCTAAACAAATACTTAATGAGGCCTAACCAAGACTAAGACTGAACTGAGAACATGAATCCAGAGTAAATCAGGACCAAACCAAGTTCGAAAGCAACCGCAGCTGAACAAAATAAAAACAAAAAATCTAAACTTGAAACAATGTAGGACAGAAAACAAGACTTAAATCAAGAATAAACCAAGGAAAGGCCAAAGCAAAGACTAAAGTAGAACTACATTACGACTGAATGAATCCAGGACAAACCCAAGGACTAAAGTCAGTCATTAAAAAAAGCTTTCTGGGTTTAAAGTCTGGAGTTTAGAAAGCTGAGGAAACCAGGAATGTTATTCTTCAGTTTTTTTCTCCGCCTCCAGAGCCGTAAATGAAAACACAAACCATGTCGTTCTTCTCTTTTCCCCGGTGCGTTTGTCGGAGTCTTTGATGAGAACTGCTCCAGGCGTCTCCGATACCTTCCCCTCGTCTCATCCCTGTGACTGTGCCCCAAAGGATTATGGGCCGCGGGCTGTGTTTGGTGGATGGATATGTCGGCTCCTTCCTAACGAACCCTCCTCCAGTGCTCACTCACTCTTCTTTTCATATTTCCACAATATTTTATTCACATTAAGGCTTGTTCCTCAGTTTTACTTTTGAGGATAGAAAATATTTCTTTTATTTATCTATTTTTGAACATCATTAGCATCAAGGCCTGTCTAAATAAGATTATTTATTATCTGTTCACCGTTACAATATTGTTTAGGTTTAAAAAGAAGTGGGGCTTTTAAACTGTACCTGGCATTATTTTCCTTCTTGTCGAGGGAAAATGGTTTGAACCCAAATAATTTATTTTAAAAACAATCATTTGAGAAAAAAAATTTCTTTATGATTCCATCTATTGTTTAATTTAGAGGAGCTTCATACATGAGAACCTGTCACTCAGGAACAGAAAAACATGACCAAGAACTGCTCACTGGTGGACACCGGCGTGTCATGTGACATTCCAGGAAGTTTACCAGCTGCTGATAAAGTGTAGTTTGAGCTAAAATATGTCTTTAACAGAAACAGCTTCAGAGAAAAAGGAGGGAATGTGAAACAGAGATAAATACTGGCTTTAATCAGTGTTTAACAAATATATGTCAATCTGACACTCGGCTGAACTTCAGTTTGCTTAAATGTATTAGTTTACTGTTTTCTTTTTTAAAATAAAATAAACACAGAGAACCTCTGTTCATCATCTCTGTTACAGATAAATGTCACAGTCAACCAGTGCAGTTACATGAGTGAGTGTGAGTGAGTGTGAGTGAGTGTGAGTGTGAGTGAGTGTGAGTGAGTGTGAGTGAGTGTGAGTGAGTAAGAGTGAGTGTGAGTGAGTGTGAGTGAGTAAGAGTGAGTGTGAGTGAGTGTGAGTGAGTAAGAGTGAGTGTGAGTGTGTGTGTGAGTGTGAGTGAGGTGAGTGAGTGTGAGTGAGTGGTGAGTGAGTGTGAGTGAGTAAGAGTGAGTGTGAGTGAGTGTGAGTGTGAGTGAGTGTGAGAGAGTGTGTGTGTGAGTGTGTGTGAGTGTGAGTGAGTGTGAGTGAGTGTGAGTGAGTGAGTGAGTGAGTGTGAGTGAGTGAGTGTGAGTGAGTGTGAGTGAGTGTGAGTGAGTGTGAGTGAGTGAGTGTGTGTGAGTGTGAGTGAGTGTGAGTGAGAGTGAGTGAGAGTGAGAGTGAGTGTGAGTGAGTGAGTGTGTGGTGAGAGTGAGTGTGAGTGAGTGTGAGTGTGAGTGAGTGTGAGAGAGTGTGTGTGTGAGTGTGTGAGTGTGAGTGAGAGTGAGTGTGGTGAGTGAGTGAGTGAGTGTGAGTGAGTGAGTGTGAGTGAGTGAGTGAGTGTGAGTGAGTGAGTGTGAGTGAGTGAGTGTGAGTGAGTGTGAGTGAGTGTGAGTGAGTGTGAGTGAGTGTGTGTGAGTGTGTGAGTGAGTGTGAGTGTGAGTGAGTGAGGAGTGTGAGTGTGAGTGTGAGTGTGAGTGTGTGTGAGTGTGTGAGTGTGTGAGTGTGTGAGTGTGAGTGTGAGTGTGTGAGTGAGTGAGTGAGAGTGAGTGAGTGAGTGAGTGAGAGAGTGAGAGAGTGAGAGAGTGAGAGTGAGTGAGTGTGAGTGAGTGTGAGTGAGTGTGAGTGAGTGTGAGAGAGTGTGTGTGTGAGTGTGTGAGTGTGCCAGAGCAGGACGAGGTTTAGTCAAGGACACAACTCAAGAACAAGCAGTGTAAACACAAAACTGTTAATACCTGTTTTAAAAGCACTGTTCTGTCGCAGGACACGACAGATACATGCCACAGTTTCTCCAGAGCTTTCTGAAACTCAATGTAAGCTTTAGTGTATACAGCTGTTTAGGGCCAAACGTGAATGCTGGGAACCAGTCTGTTTCCAGATTCTCAAAATGTTTGTACACAGATCCCAGTTTCAGATTTCAGCTCCTTGTCACAACGTATATGTGTAAATGTATGATTGTGTGAGAATGTGAGTGTACTTGGTGATGGTCGGAGAGGCCGTAGGCGCGGAATGGCTGCCACGTCTCTGTCAGTCTGCTCCAGGGCAGCTGTGGCTACAGATGTAGCTTACTACCACCAGTGTGTGACTGTGGAGTGAATGAATAATTGATATGTAAAGTGTCTTTGCGTCCCTGGAAAAGCGCTATATAGAATTGATGTAATATTAATAATAATAAAATAACTTTTCAAAGAAATAAAAATCCTTTGTAAATGACTCTCGTACTCAGACACTGATAATACCTCGAGAGATCCACAGTTTTTAGTTGGATTTGAACTGGTTGTAGATGGATTTGAACAGGTTTTAGTTGGATTTAAACAGGTTTTAGTTGGATTTGAACAGGTTTTAGTTGGATTTGAACAGGTTTTAGATGTCTGTTGAACACAGCCGTCTCTGGAGGGTCACATGTGACTTTAGAGTCCACAGGTGGAACTTAGTTTGAGTAAATGTAAATGTACAGTGCTGTCAGGCTGAGAGAGGTTCTACAGTTCATTAGAAACAGTATAAATGTTTAAAATAGTGCATAATAAAGTACTTAAAAGTACTTCTAAACTATTAATGTGTAAAAGTAAGAACATTTCCTAAAAGAAGCTCAAGATAAATCTGAAATGATTGATTTTGTTTCTGTATTCGAGTTACAGAACAGTGCGAGTGTCACAGGAGACACATCATTAAACTCGGCTCTAATGTTCTCGGACGTTTCTCCAGGACTGGTCAGAGCAGGTTGGTCGAGACTCTGAAGTCCGGCCTGTGTGTGGTCAGTCCCAGATGGCGGCCGGTGGCTCCACAGTGACTCTGCGGGGGATCATTTAGAGCCGACCTTCTGTCAGCTTTGTTTATGTGCAGCAGGAAAAACACCGAGCGTTTACAGCCAGGCCCTGAATCCCACGGCTCAGGTCGACTGCCAGACTCTGCTGTCGCTTAACCGACTCACAAACAGAGCCCGTTTCTCAATGACATCGCAATACTTTTTATACAACCACAAAACAAACCAATGCTAGCTAGTGTTTGGTTACATTCCCCTGACATGGGCCACACACGTAAACATGTTTTAGGTGGATTTGAACAGGTTTTAGTTGGATTTGAACAGGTTTTAGATGAATTTAAACAGGTTTTAGTTGGATTCGAACAGGTTTGAGGTGGATTTGAACAGGTCTTAGATGGATTTGAACAAGTTTTAGTTGGATTTGAACAGTTTTTAGTTAAATTTGAACAGGTTTTAGATAGATTTGAACAGGTTTTAGGTGGATTTGAACAGGTTTTAGTTGGATTTGAACAGGTTTTAGGTGGATTTGAACAGGTTTTAGTTGGATTTGAACAGGTTTTAGTTGGATTTGAACAGGTTTTATGTGGATTTGAACAGAAGCTGAGGGCCACACAAACTCTCCCTTGTGCCGGGATTGGCCCGGGGCCGTGGTTTGACGTGCCTGCTCTTTTTAATGTTCAATAATATGCAGTTATGTTTCTGATCGGTCTTAGTTTAGAAATGATTCTTTTTCGATAGAGACTGAATTAAAGATTTCTTCTAAAACTAATAAAATGTCTCTTTTCTTTCCGGTTCATCTTTACTGTGACGACCATTACTCCTCCTCTCCTCCGCGTCTCCTTCCCTTTAACCTCCAAAGGTAAGAAAACACTCTGGATCTCTTGGCGTTTTGGTGAATTGTGGTAAAATGTTGGCGTTTTGTCTGAAGTTGAGACTTTAATCCTGGCCTTGTTCAGATTTGATCTTGTGTTTCATGTTTGTAGAGAGTTGCTGTAACGGTTTCTGCTGCTGTGTTTTAAAGATGGCTGTATTTCGAAGGATATTAGATGAATGGAAATGGGATGTATTCTGTATTTCTTCTGTTGGTCTTACAGCTTTAGATACAAAACTAGACTGGACTTAATCAAGAGTAGAAGGATAAACTGAAACAGAGCTCAAACTTTGGCCTGGTTTCCATCTGGTTTAGACCTGAATTAGTCCCAGTTTTTTCAGAATCGTCCTTTCGACTGTGATGTAGTTTCTGTGTCACATTGAATTCTTTTAAATGTCTTCTGGAGAATTGATTCTATTTTAGTGACCATAAATGTGCTTTTATTCATTTTTTTATTCCTCTTAGTCGCCCCTTTTTCCCGCTCCTGTCTCTCTTTGGCAGGACCTGAATAGATCTGTTTAAAACCTCCCCCGACCTTGGCCCCGTCTGATTCCTCTGCTGCAGGAGCCGTCTTTCTGACAGCGCCTCCCGGACCTCATCATTTTAGTCCTGGCCCGGGTCTCGGCTCTTTTTCTTTTACCTTTCAGTGACAGAGTGGATTAAAATGAACGAGGGCCAGGGACTCAGCCTCTTCTTTTCAAAACATACAGGGTCCATCTGCAGCAAAAGGAGAGTTAACTGTTGTCTGCTGAGGCACATTCATGCTGTGTTCACTAAAATACATGAATAATCTGTAAAAATGTCACAGCTCATGCGTCGACTCTTTGTGTTGGAGTTTTGTTTGAAGCTGTTACCTTTAACGTATGTCGAGGTGGAGTGTTTGCATCACACGCCGGGCTTTCCCACGGTTTTCAAAAGCTCACAGAAGCCGATCCAGGTCTGTACTTTCAGACAGAGTTAGACCTGAGTTTCATCATTCACCACACTTTCCACCAACTTCAGACAAAGACTTCCTCTAGACCTGCAGCTTTCTAACAATACCTGCTGTTTGAATGAAGTCTGCAATCAGTGTCTTTTTGTAAAGTTAGAGTCATTCCAAAAATCTATTATTAACTCAAAGTACTCAGTGTAAGTACTCAGTGTAAGTACTCAGTGTAAGTACTCAGTGTAAGTACGCAGTGTAAGTACTCAGTATAAGTACTCAGTGTAAGTACTCAGTGTAAGTACTCAGTGTAAGTACTCAGTGTAAGTACTTAGTGTATGTACTCAGTGTATGTACTCAGTGTATGTACTCAGTGTAAGTACTTAGTGTATGTACTCAGTGTAAGTACTCAGTGTAAGTACTCAGTATAAGTACTTTGTGTATGTACTCAGTGTATGTACTCAGTATAAGTACTTAGTGTATGTACTCAGTGTAAGTACTTAGTGTATGTACTCAGTGTAAGTACTCAGTGTAAGTACTCAGTGTAAGTACTCAGTGTATGTACTCAGTGTAAGTACTCAGTGTAAGTACTCAGTATAAGTACTCAGTATAAGTACTCAGTGTAAGTACTCAGTGTAAGTACTCAGTATATGTACTCAGTGTATGTACTCAGTGTAAGTACTCAGTGTAAGTACTCAGTGTAAGTACTCAGTGTATGTACTCAGATGTTTTCTGGAACCCTTGGAAGTACTCTGTAACCTTTCTGTTTGCTTCTGTGAGTTCTCCACAGACCTGTCTTTATTTGTCCCCCTCATGAGTCTCTGTACAAGCCCCACACACCGAAGAGTCTCTTTGCAGACCTTTATCAAAAGAAGCCAGAAAAGTACAACTAAAACTGCAGCTGTCTTGTATTTAACAGTTTCTAATG
Source organism: Perccottus glenii (assembly GCA_024416835.2). Classification (NCBI taxonomy): domain Eukaryota; kingdom Metazoa; phylum Chordata; class Actinopteri; order Gobiiformes; family Odontobutidae; genus Perccottus; species Perccottus glenii. Next base: position 24,244,270 of record CM044566.2, read on the forward strand.
TTGTTTTTGTATTAATATTGTGATAATTAAAGCTGAGTTTGAGCCCAAGAGAAAAGACTCTCATTAGTCACAGTTGGCTTCATTAACACAGATTTGCATTTTATTGTTTTCCCATTTTCTCGACAAACAAACCTTGTCCAAAGCTGCAGTAATTCTAAAGTAGAACAATGAAAGCTGATCATATGCTCAGTGATGTTTCTAAACTGCAGGTGTTTATTTGCTCTGACGAGGCTGTTTCAGATCGATGTCTTTATGGATTTTAAAGGTCAGATTGTTTGATGTCTCTGTTTAGATCCAGATGTTTACTTCAGAGCCCTCAGACATCGATCTGTTTGTGTGTGTACAGTGGGTATGTTCCAGAGCAACCGGCTGTAATTACTGGATTCATCGAAGTCTGGCTTTAACTTTTACTCTTTATTCTGTAACGAGAAGAAACAATCATGACCTGGATCATTTATTAACATTAGCATCACGTTAAAGCTCTTTTTCAGGTTTTTTAAGTAAATGTGTCTTTGAGGATTTGTTCACAATATTCAGCCATAATTTTAAAAAAAGAAAGTGATGTAGAAAACTAAAAACAAACCAAAAATCTCAATTATTAATAAATATAGTCTACATTAGTTTTTTGTCCTGAATGGATGTATTGAATGGATTTGCTGTGACTTGTTTCAGACGTATCCGTTTTGCTCTTCGTTTATCTTGTTCTGTGGTACTTTTTGAACAGTCTTGGTCGTGTAGTGTCTGAGAGCTCAGAGCTCAGGTCGGAAGAGTCTAAAGTCCAGGAGCAGGTTTGTTTTTTCAGCTGAATTTATAAAAAGAGTCTTTTCTCGTGGTAGTTTTGTGTGTTTTTAGTGAAGGACTGTGTAAGGCTCGTACTTGACCTTTATTCTTTGAGTGTTGTTATCAGGACGTGGGGCTTTTAGCATTAGCATTAGCATTAGCCTTGGTTGTGTAGTGTGAGGTCCAGACTCTGAACTGCTCTTGTAATAAAACTAGATTGCATCAAGTTTTCTTTTAAACACAGATTTAGATTTGACCATTTTAATCCAAACCTGCAGGGGGCGCTGTCCTTATCAGAGCCACAGCCGTTAGTCTCTTACATTTCCAGAACGTTTAAACCGAGCTGGAACTCAGAAAAGCTCAGGAGAGGTTTGAGACAGAAGTTTGAGTCTGTGTTCAGTCTGAGACTTTCAAACACATTGAGTCAGGTTTACTAAACCCAGGCTCAGAGAGGAACCAACGCCATGTCACTGGGTTCAGTTTGTTTTCAAATGTATTTCATTTCCTTTCTATTTCGTAAGCCCCATCTTTTGTCACATCAGCTCATCCTTGTTAATTTATTTTAAAATTGTGCTCATGTTTCTAATTAAACAGACATTTGCTTTCTGTATTGTTTTATTTTACTTTATGACGGCATTATCGGTTTGTTTATTTAGTTTATTTGTGCTGGGACCATAGACAGGAGCATCAAAAATAATCTGCTTTGTATCAGACGAGCTTTCGTCTGCAGTCCGTCAGACAACTTACAAAAAAATAAAGAACAATAAAAACAATCTCGAACAATAAAAACAATCTAGAACAATAAAAACAATCTAGAACAATAAAAACAATCTCGAACAATAAAAACAATCTCGAACAATAAAAACAATCTCGAACAATAAAAACAATCTAGAACAATAAAAACAATCTAGAACAATAAAAACAATCTAGAACAAACAATCTATGGTAAATGGTAAATGGCATTTATACAGCGCATTTTGCACCCTTCCCAGGCACCCAAAGCACTTTACATCGTGCTTCCACCCACCCCATTCACACACATTCACACCTGGACAGACAGAGATGGGGGGGGCCACCACCAAACACACCTCTACAGTCACACACATTCATACACCAGTGCTACGATGGGTTAAGTGTCTTGCCCAAGGACACAACAACAGTATGAACAGGGCAGAGCTGGAATCGAACCGCCAACCTTCCAGTTATAGGACGACTGCTCTACCACTGAGCCACTCCGTCCCTGAAAGGAGAACTCAATCTGGAACAAAAGAAACATTCTAGAACAATAAAAACACTACAGTCAATACAGATGGACGTCATAATAAACACATTCCAGAGTAAAAATACAATAATGACATTGTACCCCCCCCCGTCCATTCCACTAAGTGCCCTGTGGAATAAACTATAGATTACATATTCATGCCGAGGGGCGTACGTTTGGTCCAAAGTCTTTTGACATATTCCATGTTTGTGTAGGTTCTTAGATAAAGAACAATGAGGGCTCGGTGTCAGAAATACATCCAACAAACTCAGGAACTCCACAGAACATGACACTAGTGTTGATCTGAGTGTTCACAGATCCCTGTTTTAAAACTTTGTCGATGTTAAAGGGCAGTGAATAAATCAATGCAGAGTGTTTCCTCGACCGACGCTGGAGAAACACTATCTCTGAACCATTTCCAGGTGAATGTTGTGTTTTATTCAGCCTTATTAGAGTCGATCCCTCTTTTAATCCTGCTCTTTAAAGCCCCTGGTCTCCAGAGAGCAGAGGTCCAGACTCTGTGCTTTTACACTGGTCTTAAAGACTTTTACATTCACACAACACAGCGACAAAACGCCCCCAAAAGACTGTTACTTGTCCCAATAAAAGACCGAGGAGTAAACGGCGAGAGGAGCAGTGAAAGTCTGAGTTTAAAGGAGGTCAAGCCACACAGTTCCTATAATCAGTCTCAAGGATGTGTTTCACTTTCACAAATAATCAGCCAGAGTTTATGAAAACACATTTATGGGCCGCGAAGTTGATTAAAAAATAATGAAATTAAGATGAGGAAGATAAGATGGAGGCTTTATTCATAGCACATCAGGGAAATTCAGATTACAACAGCAAATTAAAATGAGAATTGATGAACAAAAAGTGATAAAAGTAACCCAGAGACATGAGCAACAAAAGCAACCACCGTCAGTCTTTTCCAGTTCACGATTTAGACCAAGACTGACACAGTCGAACGCTCACACAGACCAACCAGAACCTTGTTGTTCTGCTGGAGCTTAGACCCAATAACAGCAAAAGAAACACAGAACAAACATTATAAATAAATACATTTTGGTTTGATTGGTTTTAGCTTTAACTTATCTACTTTTGAGCAGAACCCAGAAGGCTCAGGTCACAGGAACTTTAATGTGGCTCTGTTTTATATTTTATAAAATGTTCTGCTCTGTGTTAGTTTGTAGTGTGTTCCGATGACGTAGACCTCAGAACGTTAAAGTCACGCGTTGATCAAGTTAACACTGTTTTAGATCGAGAGTGTCTGGTCTAGATTTGACCCTGGTTTCAAACTGCTTTTTTGTCCCAAACTGTTGATTTACAAATTAAGCTCTGCCTATGGGTCTGACTTTAAATGTCCTGAAATGAATCAGTGTTAGTGCAAATGGCTGGCTGTTTAAACACTTAATTTTACTCAGTGTCCACCTCACTGATGCCTTTATGAACATAAAACTAAAGACTTGAATCTGCTGTTCCTCACTAGAGCTCCATGTAGATAAACCATATTCAGTCTTTTCGTCCAAATGTTGTGACATTAAAGAGTCAGAATGAATGGCCTTTAATACTGACTCAGCTCAGATAGTTAAGAGAAGTGCTGCTGTTGTGTTTAATTGTGATGACATTAATGTGAGCTCCCTGTTATTACTGCGCCTCTTATTAAACCATTCATCTGTTTGGACGAACTCTTCATCCCGAGTGTTTTATGGCTCTGCTGCTGGTTTACTGCAGACCTCATCTGTTTATTGTGTTCATTATGCTTCTCATGAATTATTCGTTTACCACAACTTTGGGCAAAGTTATGGATCTGTCAGTCGTATGTAGTTTTTTTTATGTTATAGGTTCAACAAATAAAACGATTAAAAACTCCCTTGTTCCAAACAAAGACAGTCCTCTAGGTTCTAATATAATCCACAAATACAGTTAAAACCTGTTCAAATCCATCTAAAACCTGTTCAAATCCAACTAAAACCTGTTCAAATTCATCTAAAACCTGTTCAAATCCAACTAAAACCTGTTCAAATCCAACTAAAACCTGTTCAAATCCATCTAAAACCTGTTCAAATCCATCTAAAACCTGTTCAGATCCATCTAAAACCTGTTCAAATCCAAGTAAAACCCGTTCAAATCCATCTAAAACCTGTTCAAATCCAACTAAAACCTATTCAGATCCATCTAAAACCTGTTCAAATCCAAGTAAAACCCGTTCAAATCCAAGTAAAACCTCTTCAAATCCAACTAAAACCTGTTCAAATCCATCTAAAACCTGTTCAAATCCATCTAAAACCTGTTCAAATCCAAGTAAAACCCGTTCAAATCCATCTAAAACCTGTTCAAATCCAACTAAAACCTGTTCAGATCCATCTAAAACCTGTTCAGATCCATCTAAAACCTGTTCAAATCCAACTAAAACCTGTTCAGATCCATCTAGAACCTGTTCAAATCCATCTAAAACCTGTTCAAATCCAAGTAAAACCCGTTCAAATCCATCTAAAACCCGTTCAAATCCAACTAAAACCTGTTCAGATCCATCTAAAACCTGTTCAAATCCAAGTAAAACCTCTTCAAATCCATCTAAAACCTGTTTAAATTCAGCTAAAACCTGAACCCTTTGGATAAAGATGTTAAATTTGAAAATTGAAAGTCTAATTGGACCATAAGGAACACCACCAACACTGACAGATGTGTCATGAGCAGTTAATATCGGCCTACAACAAGCTCTTTTACGTACATTTTTTGTTTTGGATCTTAACCTTTGACTGAACTAAAGTTTGTATTTGAGTAAAGGACAAATGCAGAGACTGATGAGTTCCGTAAACCCCACTTAGACCTGGAGAAACATGCAGACGAGCTGTAGGAGCTGAGGTTGAATGATTGCTGCAGTAATTGAGGTTGAAAACCATTGCACGACCAGAAACCCTCGTCTGTTCAGAGCCACAGATAAAGCACATGTCCGTCAGCCGGAGCCGTGTGGAAATGTAAATGTAGAGCAGCGTCAGAAGGGAACCTGCTGAGAGTCATTACTGGTCCAAACATGCAGAAGCTCAGGCTGCGTCTCTGGAAACGGGCCATTGATCCGACCTGCAGCGACGTCACAGCCACTACTTTTTAAACAGCTCTGTTTAAATATTATCATTTTTTTAATTAACTCAAACACACGGCCCCGGGGCCGAATGGCCCTCCAATACATTTGGCCAGTGACATTTTTAACTCTAGGCACTAGGTTTTAATTGGTTTGAACAGGTTTTAGATGGATTTGAATCCAATTTATTATTCACATGAAATATTATGGTCTTTTGGTGAAGCCAGTTTTTTCCTACAAAATTAAATAAAACCTGTTCAAATCCATTTAAAACCTGTTTAAATCCAACGTAAAACTGTTCAAATTCATCTAAAACCTGTCCAAATCCATCTAAAACCTGTTCAAATCCATCTAAAACCTGTTCATATCCAACTAAACCCTGGTTAAGTTAGTTGTGTTTGACAGAGCTCAGTGTGAAACAGAACTTCAACATTAAATCTGCCGCTACACTTCAGTCTCTGATTAAGTTTCAGGTAAATGTGGTGAGGTACAGTTAGTTGCCTCTGAGTTTATTTCTGCTTTTCTTAAAGACGTTGGAGCCACTGTCTCTGGTTGGAGAGCTGGATTTTGACTGGATTATTGTGAATTCTTTGCCTGTATCCACTATTTTCCAGAAGCCTGCCTCTGTCCTCGGCTCAGTTACTTCCTCATCCATCACTTTTCCTTCCACTCGTCTCGTGCTGTTTCATCTCCCGCTCTCCCTCCATCACTGTCCATCTCTGTTCCTTGTCTCGATCTCAGCTCCATGTCGGCTCTTCATTATGCCGCTCTCCCTCTCGCTGCTCATATTTATTTCATGGCTGGAGGCTCGGGAGGACGCGCCCTGCTGCCGAATGAAAGGGTGAATTTCCACATGCATTATGCTCACGTCGAGCGCCGCGGGGCCCTTCGACACCCCCTCCCGGTTTCGAGGGACGAGGCGAGTGGTGGAAACATGGGGAAGACAGGGAAGAGGGGAGGAATCCGAGCAGAGGGAGATGTAACGGGTGAAGCATCTGTGGCACTGACAGACTCTCGGAGAGTTAGACAGGGCTCAGACGAACAGGAGGAGGGAATAGAACACGCTTTCCACTGGATTCAAACTGTTTTAAGGAGATTTCTTTGCACAAGAACTGGATCTTGAACAGCTTCTAGTGTGTTGCTGTAGGAGGCATTATGTCAGACTGAAGTCGTGTCTAAAGTTGGGTTCATAGGGCTTTGTCACAGCTCATTGTTGCAGTTTGAGGACGTTCAATGGAAATGCAAGTTCAAAGTGACTGAGCCATGATACTTTTAACAACAACAGAGACCAACCGGCCTGAGCTTTACTAAAGACAATCCAGAACATTAACTCAGACTAAAGTCTAAAGATGTGGATTTGAACAGGTTTTAGTTTGATTTATACATTTGTTATTGTCAGAAATAGTACCACATCAATGAATGAACTATACTTTAGAAAGAAATCCTTGGATTGGAGAAAAATATCCTAAACACAAAATGAGTCTAAAACAAAATGAAAGGAAGTGGCTCATGAAACATTAGATCTTTGGAAAAATAATAAAAATAAGTCCCTGAAAAACAGTTTGGTAAACATCCAGTTGTTGTAAAAAAAAAGATAAGACTTTGAGCTCAAGAACGAGTCAAGAGCAGAATGAGTTTTAATTTCTTTCTTCTCTAAAGCTCAGGGAACGTAACGCTACATCTTTAAACTCTTGTTCTGAGGAAGTCCTTTGGACTAACTGGACTTTTTCTACAACTCCTTTTCAAAACACAATTCCCCAGAAAACCAAACTACGATAACGCCAAAACTCTTGCTTTTCTTTTGTTCATTTCTTTGGAGCCATTCCTTCACAGTTCACTTTTTTTCCGGTGGTTTTCTTGTTTTCCTCGTCTCCTTTCAATTCTTTAGTTTGACTTTTTGTCAAGTTCTGGAAACATTTGACATTTTTGTTCCAATCCTTCATCTGTATTCTGTATTTTCCATAAACCATCGTCTGTCTTTGTTTCAGCTTAAAGAGTTTTCTGATTAAACTCGACTGTATTATGTTTCATTTAAATTGTGTTCTAATGAAACACAGTTAGCAGATTACATTATGTACTTTAGAAGGAATTAAACTCTAGTCTAATTGAGTTCTCGTTCAAATGTGATACAACAGTTCAACAGCAGCTCATTACTGCGCTTTGTTCTCGTGCAGATCTTTATTAACGTTTTCTAATTGGAAAAAACCGAGAGCCATTAACTCCACAGAGACCGGTATCCTCCATAAATCGACTCCAGACGAAAGCAGCCGCGTTAACACCGTTCGATCACGTTAGGCTCATTATACATGTGTCAGGGCTCATCTTCATCAACACAGTCTGCAGCTGCTTCTGAGACAAACATTTTAAACATTATTTCCTCCAACACACGTGTCCAGAGTCCGGTCCAAGGGCCAATCAGGGCACAAGGACAGAGTTTATGTGGCCCTCAGCTTCAGAAGCTCTTCATACAAACCCTAATCCTGTTCAAATCCAACTAAAACCTGTTCAAATCCATCTAAAACCTGTTCAAATCCATCTAAAACCTTTTCAAATCCATCTAAAACCTGTTCAAATCCAACTAAAACCTGTTCAAATCCAACTAAAACCTGTTCAAATCCAACTAAAACCTGTTCAAATCCAACTCAAACCTTTTCAAATCCATCTTGTGAAGAATAAAATCAGAGAAGACCATTGGTCTTTGGAAATGTTCTTCGTCAGATGTGGTACTCTTTATAAGTTTGACAGACTCCGACTAACACTAAGTGACTAAAGGAGGCCAGAGTTAATGCATACCTTTAGATCATGAGAGCCTCCTGCTGAACTCCTGACCAAATATATTTTATACTTTCTCCTCAAAAAGTTCTTCAGTTTTAGTCTAACTCTGTTGGACTTTGTAAAAAGTCTTTTTACAAAGTTTGGTCTTGTCACTAAAGTCTGAGTGAACTCCAAATGTCTCCATTAAGCAGCAGCTGCAGCTCATTCTTTATTCATTTTATCTCTGCTCTTTCCCAAATCTGCGCTGGTCTGTTGACGTTACCACGACCTCACAGAGGCCAGAGTGAAGTCAGGCTATGTTTGGATTCAGGAAAGTATTAGTTATTCAAATCCTTCTAAGTGCTTAATATTCAACATTACTGTAGAAAACACTACAAAGACTTTTTCTGTCTGAGATAAGAGCCTCACTGTCTGTGTTTGTGAGTAAACTCCCACATCAGATATTCTCTTAAAAATGGAGCTGTGCCATCTTTTAGCCCCATCTACAGATTCCTAAAGCTAAACAGAATAAAATGCAATGCCTTAATCTTTTCTAAGTTAGTCTGTCTCCAGAGCAACATTTTATTTTTGCACAGTTCAATTGAAAGCCACATATCTGTCTCTTTAGTCTCATTTGTCTGTGTTTGTGCCGCTGTTGTTAAGTGTCAGCAGATCCGTCACCGAGCCTCATTTTTAAACAAAACGCTGCTGTGTTTTCACCTGAAGCTGTCACTTTTCTCGAGTGATGCGTCGCTGTTCAAACTCGTGTCTCTGTCCAAGTCTTCATTTCGGTCTCGAGTCTCGGAGCCGGAGCTGACAGACGGCGACGCTCTCTAATGACTGCAGCTGTCAAAGAGAAACGACGACGACAGAGGAGCACAGTGTGAGAGTGTCTTTAAGAGAAGATACAAGAACAGGAACAAGGTCTGAAACTCACAAAAGGACCTCAAATAATGAACAGCTTTACTTTACTTTGATTATATTTTCATGATGGACTTGTTCTGAGTCTTAATGCTTCAGAGACACAAACATTAATTACACCATCAACCTGTTTTAGAACAGGTCCAGACTTAGACCAGGTCCAGACTTAGACCAGGTCCAGACTTAGACCAGGTCCAGTCTTAGACCAGGTCCAGTCTTAGACCAGGTCCAGTCTTAGACCAGGTCCAGACTCATGGAGGTCAGTGTTTGAAGGAGACAGAGTTAGTCCAGACTTAGACCAGGTCGACTCTGTTCCAGTGTTCTTTCAGACTCTGTGGATGGTCCAGTGTTCTCAGTGTTCTTTCAAACTCTGTGGATAGTCCAGTGTTCTTTCAGACTCTGTGGATGGTCCAGTGTTCTTTCAGACTCTGTGGATGGTTCTCTGTCTCGTCTCTGATTGGTTCCTAGGTTTTCCTACTGGCGTCTGGCTCTTGAGTTTTACTTTTTAAGTGCTTAAACTTTTGAAGCCAGTGTCTGTAAAACCTGGTGGAAAACGTTCTGCCTCTAACTCCCTCGAAGTCTTTCTTTAAAAGTCTCTCCTCAGAGGCTCAGACCTGGGAGCTTTTTTATTTATATTTTTAAACATTCGAAAGAGGTTTTTTATCTGGAAACTGCTCTTCAGAGAAGTCTTCTTTGGGACGATCTTGTGGAAATATAAGAAGCTCCAGGACGAGGGACGAGACGCTGAGATTGGAGTCGAAGAGAAAACGATGAAGCTGTTTTGGGACGAGGTGAAAGAAAGTGTAAAGTTTTATTTTGACGAGGTTTATGAGCTGATGTGTTACATCCAAACTTTATAAACTTTATAAACCACTCACTTTTTCCGTCGCTGCTCAGACTTTTGAACTTCATATTTTAGGAACAGTTCCACTTCTTTTTAAGTTTTAAAGTTGGAAAAGGCCCACTTCTGAAACACCGAAGTTTAACTGAACAGACCTGTCATGTCCCAAACTAGTCTGTTTCATAGATTGTAAAACAACATGGATGTAATCCGCCCATTGGTCCATATTCACCGATATTGTCGTAACGAAAGGGCAATAAAATGGCAGTTACATCCAGGCTTTTCGGCTTTTGCTCCACAGTAAAACAATAGTTTTTATATAGCATAAACAGATTTATTAATCAAACCCCCCCCCCCAGAGTTGTCACGTAGTAAACTTAGCTCTAGAGACCGGAGCCATCTTTTGTACCAGGCTGTAAACATGAGTTTTACTCTTGTAAAGTCGCCATTGGGTTTCTCCTTATATTTCCGCTTTTGGAGCCTGCCCTCTGATGGACGGAGGTATATCGCTGTATTTCGCTGTAAAATCACCGTATGGCGGCGCCCTTACACAACGACCATTTAAGAGGTTACATGGGAGAGGCTTGGTCTGTTTATGTAATGTATTTAATTTCTTGTGTCTTATTGTGAAGTGTCTTACCTCTGTCTGTTTGTGAGATTGACTTCCTGCCCTTGTGTCTTTCCCTCCGTTGTGATTACCTGCTCTGCCCTAATGTGTTCCACCTGTGCCTCATTGTGTTCCCTATAAGTTCTGTGTGTTTTCCTCTGTACTGGACTGAATTGTCGCCTCTGAATTGTAGACTCAGATGATGTCAGAACGCTTATGCCTGATTCCTCATGTCTGAACCGTCATGTCTGAACCTTCATGTCTGAACCGTCATGTCTGAACCTTCATGTCTGAACCCTCATGTCTGAACCTTCATGTCTGAACCGTCATGTCTGAACCTTCATGTTTGAACCGTCATGTCTGAACCGTCATGTCTGAACCTTCATGTCTGAACCCTCATGTCTGAACCGTCATGTCTGAACCGTCATGTCTGAACCTTCATGTCTGAACCCTCATGTCTGAACCGTCATGTCTGAACCTTCATGTCTGAACCGTCATGTCTGAACCTTTATGTCTAAACCTTCATGTCTGAACCGTCATGTCTGAACCTTCATGTCTGAACCGTCATGTCTGAACCTTCATGTCTGAACCGTCATGTCTGAACCTTCATGTCTGAACCTTCATGTCTGAACCTTTATGTCTAAACCTTCATGACTGAACCTTCATGTCTGAACCTTCATGTCTGAACCGTCATGTCTGAACCTTCATGACTGAACCCTCATGTCTGAACCGTCATGTCTGAACCTTTATGTCTGAACCGTCATGTCTGAACCTTCATGTCTGAACCTTTATGTCTAAACCTTCATGTCTGAACCTTCATGTCTGAACCGTCATGTCTGAACCTTCATGACTGAACCCTCATGTCTGAACCGTCATGTCTGAACCCTCATGTCTGAACCGTCATGTCTGAACCTTTATGTCTAAACCTTCATGTCTGAACCCTCATGTCTGAACCGTCATGTCTGAACCGTCATGTCTGAACCTTCATGTCTGAACCTTCATGTCTGAACCGTCATGTCTGAACCGTCATGTCTGAACCTTCATGTCTGAACCGTCATGTCTGAACCGTCATGTCTGAACCATCATGTCTAAACCTTCATGTCTGAACCATCATGTCTAAACCTTCATGTCTGAACAGTCATGTCTGAACCATCATGTCTAAACCTTCATGTCTGAACCGTCATGTCTGAACCTTCATGTCTGAACCCATGTCTGAACATTCATGTCTGAACCGTCATGTCTGAACCGTCATGTCTGAACCTTCATGTCTGAACAGTCATGTCTGAACCTTCATGTCTGAACCTTCATGTCTGAACCTTCATGTCTGAACCTTCATGTCTGAACCGTCATGTCTGAACCTTCATGTCTGAACAGTCATGTCTGAACCTTCATGTCTGAACCTTCATGTCTGAACCGTCATGTCTGAACCGTCATGTCTGAACCTTCATGTCTGAACAGTCATGTCTGAACCGTCATGTCTGAACCGTCATGTCTGAACCGTCATGTCTGAACCTTCATGTCTGAACCGTCATGTCTGAACCGTCATGTCTGAACAGTCATGTCTGAACCGTCATGTCTGAACCGTCATGTCTGAACCCTCATGTCTGAACCGTCATGTCTGAACCTTCATGTCTGAACCTTCATGTCTGAACCTTCATGTCTGAACCGTCATGTCTGAACCCTCATGTCTGAACCCTCATGTCTGAACCCTCATGTCTGAACCTTCATGTCTGAACATTCATGTCTGAACCGTCATGTCTGAACCGTCATGTCTGAACCTTCATGTCTGAACAGTCATGTCTGAACCTTCATGTCTGAACCTTCATGTCTGAACCGTCATGTCTGAACCGTCATGTCTGAACCGTCATGTCTGAACAGTCATGTCTGAACCGTCATGTCTGAACCGTCATGTCTGAACCGTCATGTCTGAACCGTCATGTCTGAACCGTCATGTCTGAACAGTCATGTCTGAACCGTCATGTCTGAACCCTCATGTCTGAACCGTCATGTCTGAACCGTCATGTCTGAACCGTCATGTCTGAACCGTCATGTCTGAACCGTCATGTCTGAACCCTCATGTCTGAACCGTCATGTCTGAACCTTCATGTCTGAACCGTCATGTCTGAACCCTCATGTCTGAACCCTCATGTCTGAACCGTCATGTCTGAACCTTTATGTCTGAACCGTCATGTCTGAACCGTCATGTCTGAACCCTCATGTCTGAACCCTCATGTCTGAACCGTCATGTCTGAACCGTCATGTCTGAACCGTCATGTCTGAACCCTCATGTCTGAACCCTCATGTCTGAACCGTCATGTCTGAACCGTCATGTCTGAACCCTCATGTCTGAACCCTCATGTCTGAACCGTCATGTCTGAACCTTCATGTCTGAACCTTCATGTCTGAACAGTCATGTCTGAACCGTCATGTCTGAACATTCATGTCTGAACCGTCATGTCTGAACCTTCATGTCTGAACAGTCATGTCTGAACCTTCATGTCTGAACCTTCATGTCTGAACCGTCATGTCTGAACCGATGTCTGAACCTTCATGTCTGAACCGTCATGTCTGAACCGTCATGTCTGAACAGTCATGTCTGAACCGTCATGTCTGAACCGTCATGTCTGAACCCTCATGTCTGAACCCTCATGTCTGAACCGTCATGTCTGAACCTTCATGTCTGAACCTTCATGTCTGAACCCTCATGTCTGAACCCTCATGTCTGAACCCTCATGTCTGAACCCTCATGTCTGAACCTTCATGTCTGAACCGTCATGTCTGAACCTTCATGTCTGAACCTTCATGTCTGAACCGTCATGTCTGAACCTTCATGTTTTGAAAGCTACCTTTATATTGTAGCCATAAGTTTATAGTGGCATTTCTGGTGTTTTTGAATCCAGAGTTTTTGTGTTTTGACCTTAGCCTTGTTTTTGACTACGCATTCTGGATTTTGCACTTCTGCCTTTTGTTAATAAACCCTTCTGAATCCTCTACCTTCGTGGGGTCTGCATTGAGAGTCCTTCTGCCTGTTCCAATGTTAAACTCATAGAAGCATCAGTGGATTGAGATTTTATGAGACGTTATGAAGAGGTTTGACAGTTTTGAAGCAAAAGACTGTGTTTAATTTATAAACAGGACTAAAGCCAGAACCTACACTGAACTAAACACAGGCCGACTCCATCAGGACCAGGTCTAAACCAGGTCTAAACTGGGACTAAACTGGGTCTAAACCAGGTCTAAACCGGGTCTAAACCAGGACTAAACCGGGTCTAAACCAGGTCTAAACCTCAATTTTAACAGGTTTTATTTGGATTTGTCCAAGTTTCAGTTTAACTTGAACAGGTTTTATTTGGAACCATTTAAAATCCTGAATTGAAGACAACAAAGGCCAAAAAGTACAAAGAGCCAGCGCTGAAACTAAAACATCCTAAACTTTAAACCGTGGTTTTAATCACATCATTTCCATTTTTCATCAGAAGAAGAGACTCACAGCAGCTTTAACGTCAGAGAAAAGACGACATTATAATTCAAGGACGTTCTCATCCTACAGATCTATATTCAGACTTTTTCTAAATCTCTGAGCACACACCTGTGTTATTTTACAGCTCCTCTTTCCTGCTTTTAATCCGAGTTTGGGCCCATTTCCATAATTGGTTTGATGGAGGAACGTGAGGAGCAGAGAAGTGGAAATATGAGCAGAGGTTATGTGTCAGAATTACAGCCGTCACAGAGGCTTTTATCTGAGACGAAGGCTGAAGGGACGAGGGGCTGAGGCAGCTCGGTGTTACAGATGGATGAACAAAACCTGTTAAGTTAGTCATGTTTTGTGACAAACTTTGGTTTAATAGTGCTTTATTTGTTGACTTTGTATAAAGTCAGTTACAAAAACAGAATCCATTTTCTGGTTTCAGTGGAAATTGATTAGTTTGAGTTAAACTAGAACAGGATTCTTTTTTGAGCATGTGAACAGCTACGGTGGCCCTGCAGGGACATGATGTTGTATAAACACAGATAATGCACTTTGACAATAATAATCAAATGTTTAATGATCAACAATATATTATTTTAAAAGTTGGACAAAGTTTTGTATGTTTTGAACTTGAGTCCTGAACCTGGTTTAGTCCTGGACCTGGTTTAGTCCTGGACCTGGTTTAGTCCTGGACCTGGTTCAGTCCTGGACCTGGTTTAGTCCTGGACCTGGTTTTTGTCCTGGGTTTGTATCGGGGTTTGTTTCATGTGTGATTCAAAAGTGGAACAGATGTACTTTAGTTTTGAATGAACCCTGGTTTAATCTTAGTTAAGTTTATTCTGAGTTATTTGTAGTTGTAGTAAGTCTTGCTTTAAACCTTGGGTTTAGGTTTTGTGTTGGTGCTGTGCTCCTCATGTAGTCTTGATCTTGTCGGAGTTTAACTCGACTTAAGTTGATGTCAGTCTTTGGTTTTGACCTTAGTCTTGTTTTAATGCCATTTAAAGTCGTGTTTCTGAGTTTAGTTGTGGTCACATCCTTGGTTTAGTCGTGGTTTAGTCGTGGTTTTGTCTTGGACTTTATCTCTGTTTAATCCTTATGTACTTTTGCTAATATTCCCATTAAATCTAAAATATTGGTTTAATCTTGGACTCTTCCATTGGTTTAAATTGTGTTTCCATGACGACGCGGTCCACAGATCTTTTAGAATGAGCCCCATTCCTTTGCTCTGCAGCCGTTCTCTTTTCCCTCAGAGAAAGCACAGACTCTTCAGACTCAGTCCTGCAGCTGACCTCGGTTTGGGTTTCCTCCTGTAAACGGTTTGTTGATGCTCGCTCCGCCGTGCGCTGCGTTTAGGGCCACTCTCCTTGACTCGTTCATGCATAAATCTGCACAAACACTCGCTCGGTCAGAGACACCCACCTGTGAGCTTTAGCTCCGGGCGACGTGTGCTACACTCACTTTACCTCAAGGTTTCCCCTCGACAGCTGCAAATGTTCTCAAGGACTTTCCACACACAGGACTAAACCAGGACTAAACCAGGTCTAAACCAGGTCTAAACCAGGACTAAACCAGGACTAAACCAAGTCTAAACTAGGACTAAACCAGGACTAAACCAGGTCTTAACTAGGTCTAAACCAGTACTAAACCAGGTCTAAACCAGGTCTAAACCAGGACTAAACCAGGTCTAAACCAGGTCTAAACCAGGACTAAACCAGGACTAAACCAGGACTAAACCAGGTCTAAACCAGGACTAAACCAGGACTAAACCAGGACTAAACCAAGTCTAAACTAGGACTAAACCAGGACTAAACCAGGTCTTAACTAGGTCTAAACCAGGACTAAACCAGGACTAAACCGGGTCTGAACCAGGACTAAACCAGGACTAAACCAAGTCTAAACTAAGACTAAACCAGGTCTAAACTAGGACTAAACCAGGACTAAACCAGGACTAAACCAGGTCTAAACCAGGACTAAACTAGGACTAAACCAGGACTAAACCATGTCTAAACCAGGTCTAAACTAGGTCTAGACCAGGACTAAACCAGGACTAAACCAGGTCTAAACAAGGTCTAAACTAGGTCTAGACCAGGACTAAACCAGGTCTAAACCAGGTCTAAACCAGGTCTAAACCAGGACTAAACCAGGTCTAAACCAGGACTAAACCAGGTCTAAACCAGGACTAAACCAGGACTAAACCAGGACTAAACCAGGTCTAAACAAGGTCTAAACTAGGTCTAGACCAGGACTAAACCAGGTCTAAACCAGGTCTAAACTAGGACTAAACCAGGACTAAACCAGGTCTACCCAGGTCTAAACTAGGACTAAACCAGGACTAAACCAGGTCTAAACTAGGTCTAAACTAGGTCTAAACTGGGTCTAAACCAGGACTAAACCAGGACTAAACCAGGTTTAAACCAGGTCTAAACCAGGTCTAAACTAGGTCTAAACCAGGTCTAAACCAGGTATAAACCAGGTCTAAACCAGGACTAAACTAGGACTAAACCAGGACTAAACCAGGTCTTAACCAGAACTAAACTAGGACTAAACCAGGACTAAACCAGGACTAAACCAGGACTAAACCAGGTCTAAACTAGGTCTAAACCAGGACTAAACCAGGTCTAAACCAGGTCTAAACTAGGACTAAACCAGGTCTAAACCAGGGCTAAACTAGGTCTAGACCAGGACTAAACCAGGACTAAACCAGGTCTAAACAAGGTCTAAACTAGGTCTAGACCAGGACTAAACCAGGTCTAAACCAGGTCTAAACTAGGACTAAACCAGGACTAAACCAGGTCTACCCAGGTCTAAACTAGGACTAAACCAGGACTAAACCAGGTCTAAACTAGGTCTAAACTAGGTCTAAACTGGGTCTAAACCAGGACTAAACCAGGACTAAACCAGGTCTAAACCAGGTCTAAACCAGGTCTAAACCAGGTATAAACCAGGTCTAAACCAGGACTAAACTAGGACTAAACCAGGACTAAACCAGGTCTTAACCAGAACTAAACTAGGACTAAACCAGGACTAAACCAGGTCTACCCAGGTCTAAACTAGGACTAAACCAGGACTAAACCAGGTCTAAACAAGGTCTAAACTAGGTCTAAACTAGGTCTAAACCAGGACTAAACCAGGTCTAAACCAGGTCTAAACTAGGACTAAACCAGGACTAAACCAGGTCTAAACCAGGTCTAAACTAGGTCTAAACTAGGTCTAAACCAGGTCTAAACCAGGACTAAACCAGGTTTAAACCAGGACTAAACCAGGTCTAAACCAGGACTTAACCAGTTTAAACCAGGTCTAAACCAGGTCTAAACTAGGACTAAACCAGGACTAAACCAGGTCTAAACGAGGTCTAAACTAGGTCTAAACCAGGACTAAACCAGGACTAAACCAGGTCTAAACCAGGTCTAAACTAGGACTAAACCAGGACTAAACTAGGTCTAAACTAGGTCTAAACTAGGTCTAAACCAGGTCTAAACCAGGTCTAAACCAGGACTAAACCAGGACTAAACTAGGTCTAAACTAGGTCTAAACCAGGACTAAACCAGGACTAAACCAGGTCTAAACCAGGTCTAAACCAGGACTAAACCAGGTCTAAACCAGGACTAAACCAGGTCTAAACTAGTACTAAACCAGGTCTAAACCAGGACTAAACCAGGTCTAAACCAGGTCTAAACTAGGACCAAACCAGGACTAAACCAGGTCTAAACCAGGTCTAAACCAGGACTAAACCAGGTCTAAACCAGGTCTAAACCAGGACTAAACCAGGTCTAAACCAGGACTAAACCAGGACTAAACCAGGACTAAACCAGGTCTAAACCAGGTCTAAACCAGGACTAACCCAGGTCTAAACCAGGACTAACCCAGGTCTAAACCAGGACTAAACTAGGTCTAAACCAGGACTAAACTAGGTCTAAACCAGGACTAAACCAGGACTAAACCAGGTCTAAACCAGGTCTAAACCAGGACTAAACCAAGTCTAAACCAGGACTAAACCAGGTCTAAACTAGGACTAAACCAGGACTAAACCAGGACTAAACCAGGACTAAACCAGGTCTAAACCAGGACTAAACCAGGACTAAACACTGTCTAAACCAGGACTAAACCAGGACTAAACCCGGACTAAACCAGGACTAAACACTGTCTAAACCAGGACTAAACCAGGACTAAACCAGGACTAAACCAGGACTAAACCAGGACTAAACCAGGACTAAACTCTTTACAAAAGTCTTTTATTTTGAAGTTGCAGTGAAAGTTAATGGAGTGTCTCTGCTGTGGCTCGTCCTCGGGGTCTGTGAGCTTTAATGTGGTGAGGACACGTATATGTGTGGTGCGTTTAAAGCCCTCTCCTGGAAGCAGCAGTAATTAATGTAACTGCAGCTGCTGTTATTAGCTGTAGCTCCAGAGAAAACCAGCTGAGTCAGGACCCAACGCAAACCAACATGAGCCTCACTGTCTTTAAAACCAAAGTACTTCTCCCACTGTTATCAGACCCATTTAGACCCTTTCTAACAAAATGTGAACTCTACCATAACTAAAGGCCCAACAGCTGCTCTTTGGACCCGGTCCAGATTAAACTCAACCAAGGACTGGTTCATTTATGAAACAGAGTTTGGAGATAGACTTTAGACCAAATGCAGGAAGTCACGGCCAATTAAACTCATGAAGAAGAGAGAACGGAGGGTTTAAAAACACAGATTATGTTGTTTTCTCTTTTATATGTCTCTATATTTCTGTCTCTTCTACAAGAGGAGCCGAGCGGTCCCTAAAGAGTGTTATAATGATTTAAAACATGTCTACATTAATAATGTCCCTATCAACCTTTCTCCAGTCTGAGTATTATATTTCTCTAGTTCAGCAGTAAAAGGAGCCTCTGCCCTGAACAGGCCGTTTACAGTAAATATGAAGAGGGTATATTGTATAAACAGGAACAGTAGATATTAGACTCTATATTCCAGTCCAGTAGGTGGCGGTAAATGCTCCTTCAAACGCAATAAAGAAAAATAGAAGACGCAGATCCAAGCCTCTCAACAGAGCATGATGGGAGTGAGTGCATTGAACACTCTGCAGAGTGATGGGTTTTTTTTGTGTGATTTTTAAACTGTGTAGGATCAGGGCTGAACTCACTTTTAGTCGACTGTAAATCGTGTGAAAGTCTTTAGAAGCTCTACGGCCTGTACCCATGTCTCTGTGAGGCTCGGCTGCACTCGTTTTCACCTCACACTCCAGAAAACTCTTCTAACAGCGCCTGAACATGACGCGTTTGATCCGACGAGTCACGAACGGCTCCAGAGCCACTTCAGACTCTTCAGCAGGACGCTTCAAAGACATGTTTTTGTAACACACCAGAGACCGACAGAGCAGCAGTTTAAGTCCACACTTTACACTCGGAGATAAAAATAGCCACATTTATTTGTGGAAGATAATAATCTACTGACAGGAAACGGTCATGAGTCAAGTTTGTTTTCTCTGTTGTGAGAAAAGGCCTTTTTACTACAGCTTCTTTTGGAAACAACTTCTGCAAAAGATTTTTATTTAAAAGAATGCATTAGTGGTTGTTTCTGATTTTCTGAAAAAAATGTTAGTTTAGTTTAGTTTGGAGTCACACAAGGTTCACACAGTCAAAGAAAGTTTATCTTTTTCATCAAACAGTTTTCAGCAAAAGACGTTTTGTGGCAGAACTTAAACTTAAATTAAACTTTTCTGCTTCTCATTATCTTAACTCAAGTGTTTTTTAACTTCTCAATTTGGTTTTGTGTCGACAAATAAAATAAAAATCATCCATCATAAATGTAATGAGTCTAGTTTAACCTATTGGACCGTTTCTAAAGGTCTTGTCTCCATCTCGAAGACAAACCAACATCACAACTGCTTTATTATTTATTATTTTATATTTAATTAAAAAACTCTGTTTCCTTCAAACACTGACCTCCATTATTCCTACATTTAACCATTTTATTGTTGGATCTAGACCTGTTTTTAGTCCAAGCTTTATTCCTCGCTTTATTCAAACATATTTCTGCAGAAATGTTACAAAATCCTTAAATATGTGTAAAAATATTCAATCTT
>CM044566.2:24264153-24415160 GCA_024416835.2 Perccottus glenii
GCAGAGTTTCACTTTTGTGCGTGGGGTCACCATATTTCATATATCATACCATCTAATTAAATAAACTAAACTTACTCATTATATCCACAACCCCCCCCCCAAACTCCGCCCATGGGATTCAGAACCATGAGTTTTGACAAGTTTGTGTTACTATAAAAAATTACTGTTTAAAATTATATTATCTATAATCTGATTGTTCTGCTCTGCGATAGAGAAATTGCTGTGGAAAGCCCTCACTGAACAGAGAAGTTAGACTTCTACCCTTCATTTATAACAGTGTCCTGAAACCTACACAGTTTCTCTCTAAAAGGACACTAACTCCTGAAGGGAGCCTCACACTGCCCATTCAACTCTTAACCACACTGAACCCAGGGTCCAATCACAGTAGTCTCAGGTTAAGCCCCTCCCTCAAACCTACGTCCAGATGCCTTTGTCTTGTGTAAACTCTGCATGTGCTCCCTGTGCTACAGTGGATTCTCTCTGTCCCACCGTCCAAAGACGTGATATTAGTGAAGTTAACTTGTCCAAAGTGAGTGAGACACATGTAACAGAGTGAAGACTGTACTGCTGTGAATGGCCGACCCGATGGAGATGTTGCACTGCTGCGTGTCGAAGGGAAACCTGTGCACATCCATTTTACAGGTGCTGACGATCCTCATGTCCTCCTCCGACATGACTGTCCCGTTGTGAAAGATGAGTATGAAGGGGTTCTGGGGGGAGCTGTCCTTCTCGACCCTTTAACAGATGACAACACTGATCAGACCAACTGCAAAAACAACCCCATGTGACACATTTATCCCCAGAACAATGGACCTCAGTGATGTTTACTCTGCTCTGATTTTCTAATAGACTCTAATGGACTAATGGACTGTGTGTGCTTGATTAATATTTGAACAAATATTTGTGGTGAACAGATGTAAGATAATACTAATGTAAACACAATGGAAGTGACGTTGACAGAAAACAGAAAAAAAGGATGATAAAGTGGCCATTTCCCAATCTCCAGGATCCTTGGTTACTTTGAAACTAACAATCAACACTAACAGCAAGTTTCAGGTTTCATTGGTAACTTACTCTGCATGACTTTTGCTCATTCTGGTTTAGAGACCGCCCCCAAGTGGACATCTGCTGTTGTAGTTTTATTTAGTTTCATGGCCACAGTGAGTCTCAGAACTGGACTTGAATTAATGAATAAAATCCTTGGATATAGATAAATTAAGTGTTGTCTTACATCTCATAAACGAAGAGGTCAGGTCTCCAGAGCATTTCTCGAGGAATTGAGACCTGAGTGATTCCACAAAACTGAGCCGGGTCCCACCAGATCAGCTCATTTCTCCAGCTCTGACACAGAAATGTTAGAAAAACCCAGGCTGATTCGTGAACACAGGTAACTATACTGTTGATAATTCCCAGTGTCTCAGAGTTCACTCACCATTGTGGCCCAGACGAAAGGAATAAAAGTCTGCGTTTTCTCAATCTGTTAAAGAAAGAGACAAAAAAAAGAGTTAAATCCAGAATAGGTGACACATGTTGTTATGACAGTGGTCCAGCAGCAGGGGGCCCTACCACAGCGAGGATGGCGTACAAGACTATGTTCAGCTCCACCTCAGTGGGTCTGGTGTGGTCCAGGACCGGACGAGTCACTCTGTAGACCTCATTATCCATCGTCAGGTTCAGGTAGTTCAGGACGTCCTGGTACGAGCAGACGTCTTTACAGAACACTTCTTCTACAACAGAGAGCAGAGACAGATGTGGCTTTTCAAGAGTCAAAAAGGAAAAAAAAAAAAGGAAACTCCGTTGTCCTTCTTAGCTCTCTTTTCATAAAAAAAAAATCATAATTCATCAGTATCTAAGCTAACGTCTTTTAGTGTAGCCAAGCCCACAAAAAACAAAAAGTTTAGGGACTTGTTTTTAAAAAAAGTCAAACAGGAGTCAAACTCTGAGTTCAGTGTCAGACCATTGGGATCCTGCAGTTATCTTTGCCTCCTTTTACACTAGTTTTTCTTTTTCTTTGGAGGACGCTCCTCCAAAACAAAGGTTAGAGTCCTTTGAAACATTTGTGGCAAATCTTTTCAAAATAAAACATTTTCAGTGAACAAAGCAAATGTACACTTGTGTTGAAAATGTTCTGCTTTAAGCTGCACTTCCTCGTCTACCACCTTTTTTTTTCAAAACACTTGCGGTGCATCGTGGGTAGGAAAAGGCAACAAAGTAAGTAAGGAACCTGGCAGCTTTTCTCTGTTTTATCTGTAGCTGTTACTTCCTTATTGAGAGCGGTGTCGACCAATGGGAGCGTCGCAAACGCAAGACTTTTCTGAGTCTGTGATTTGGACGAAGCTTCAAGTCAAGCCAAGATGGTGTCTTATTTAGTCTTGTTTATTCACACGTTTTAAACTAAAAGATGCAGTTTTTCTCAATTACAAGAAAGAAAGAAAAAAAAAAAAAAAAGTAAACTTTTTTTTATTCTCAGACTGTCGTCAAACCTAAAACATGACCGGCAATACTTCAGAGGCTTTAAGAGCACTTTCCGATTGGTTCAAACCAAATGTTCAGGTGAAAGCTCCAGGACGTGGCTCTTTCATCTCGTTCCAGAACCAAACTGAACCAAGGTCTACTCTTGGAAATGTGTTTACGTCAGATGCCCTTCATGACACAAACGTCTTTATTTTTCTGGGCTTTTTCCGGCAGAGACTGAGTCCAGGACTGGAGTTGCTCCCCAGGGGATTCAAACCCCCAAACTCCCGCACCAAAGGCAGGAGCACTAACCTCTCCTTCCTCATGTTTCAGTCTCTTCCGTTCACTCGAGACTGATGCTGCTTTTGTGCCAATCTCAGTCGATACAGGAGTTTAAAACTAAAATAATAATTATGATTATTAACAT
The DNA here is from genome assembly GCA_024416835.2 of Perccottus glenii. Lineage (NCBI taxonomy): Eukaryota > Metazoa > Chordata > Actinopteri > Gobiiformes > Odontobutidae > Perccottus > Perccottus glenii. The sequence continues at coordinate 24,267,035 of CM044566.2, forward strand.
GAGTAGCCGTTTTCAGAGGCTGCTTTAACTATTTTAACTCATTCAGTTGAAGGTGCAATGCAACGTGTGGCCTCCCTGTAGGACCGGGCCTGTCTGTAATGATCAAGAATTTTGCCATTTATGTGACGCATCCATTGTTTCCATTAAAACACATTAAAAACATTTAAACTTAATCCTTTAGTCATTTCTGAAGTTCTGTTTTTGTTCAGCCATATTTGTTTGTGGTGTTTGTATTGATCAATATTAATGCTTTTATTCTTTAACTATGCTAATACAAATATCTAGTTTTTTCAAAAAAAAGTTTAACCTAAAATTCATTAACGTTTCTAAAAGCACATAAAGTCTTACCTGTGAGAACAAGGAGGACGAAGACTAGGACTTTTATCATGATCGAAGCTCACTTGTGAAAACGTCCTTTGATTGAAACTGTCGAGGGCTGAGCAGAACAAAACGAGCAGTGAATGAGATCTCTGGCAGAAAGAGAAAAAGAGATCCCTCCCACTGTCGACAGGAAGGACACATCTGTAAACGTGTGAGAGGCTGGGAGCCGGAGAAAAGGATGTCATCGAAGGAAGAAGAAGACAGAGGCTCAGGTGGTTCAGCCTATGTTAAAGTATTGTATCGTGTCTGCTTTTATCCAATGATCAGAGCCTTAAATAGTCTGTGGGTTCAAAAAGAGGTGGAGCAGGAGAAAACTAGCAGCAGTTTTGACGCTTGTTAGCTCAGTACGTTAATAATTCGATGTAGATATGCTAGATAAGACATAGATAAGATCTGTAAAACAAGACTTTCTGACGTCATCTAGGCTTTATTATCAAGTATTTTAAATGATGGATATATTAAAATATTTATCCCTGTTTCACGTTGCCTCTTTTTTTCTGTTTCTGTAAAAAGACGTATCCAGAACTAAATACACTCTGTTTTTATCGGCAGCCATTACTTCCTTATCGACATCAGTGTTGACCAATGAAAGCACTCCTTTTTCCAGAAGCGTGCTGTGATTGGACTGTTCAGGACTGAAAACTCTCATCTATTAAAATTCTGGACAAGATTAAAAAAACACATAAACATGGCAGCAGTGAAAGTTACGTTCCATTTCCATTAGATTTACACTTTACTTTATCTGAAATATATTGATGTGCCTCAGTCTGGTTTGTTAAAAAAAGGTCTGTGAAAGTGAGAAGAAAGCAGCGTGTGAACCAAACTAAATTAGAGTGCGCGCCATTTTGGATTTTTTGTCAGAAGTATGGGTCAGAAATGGTTGTGTAAAAGACAAAGAAGGTTTCAGTTTCTCTTGTGGATGTTGGGGGTGGTGTGATGGTAACGTGTTGCAGTAAAGAAAGTAAAAGTATTCTCAGGTACTTCATCCGTCTGAATGTGTGGCTCTAAAGTAGGGCTGGACAAAATGGACTAAAAGGTAAATCTGGAGAGAAAAGGTGAGAGTGATAGAAGGAAATCTCTGGAACCTCTTCAGACTCTGAGTAAACAGTGATGAATATGAGGAAGTCATTCTCAGTCAGCACTAGTCCGAGTCGGTGAGTGAGGGCCGTTCTGACGACGAGGACAATGTTTGACAGTGGTTGGATTTTGGGACACTTCCTGAAATGTGTGTGTGTAGTATATGTAAGGTGAACAAATACAAACCTAATACCACTTTGTATTAGCAGCAGTACCATGTATGTACATATTGTACTGAGGAATACTGATTATATAATGATTGTGGTATTTTGGATTAAGATGAATGCGTATCTAGATGAATAAATATTGAGAAAGTGAGGGGTTACATTTCATAATTGAGTGTGGACTGCCTGGGTTTCGATGATTAAGTTTATAATAAGAGTAAAAGAAAGGTTTGAGCAGGGTTTTTATTTATATATATATATATATATATATATATATATATACTTTGTCCTTCACCCTCCGCGGGTGGTCTCTCATCCTTCGAGCTCGGGTCCTCTACCAGAGGCCTGGGAGCTTGAGGGTTCTGCGCAGTATCTTTGCTGTTCCTAGTACTGCACTTTTCTGGACCGAGATGTCTGGTGTTCTTCCAGGGATCTGCTGTAGCCACTCTTCCAGTTTGGGGGTTACTGCCCCGAGTGCTCCAATGACCACAGGCACCACTGTCGCCTTCACCTTCCAAGCCTTTTCCAGCTCTTCTCTGAGCCCTTGGTATTTCTCTAGTTTCTCATGTTCCTTTTTCCTGATGTTGCAATCACTTGGTACTGCCACGTCAACCACAACGGCCTTCCTCTGCTGTTTGTCCACCACCACAATGTCTGGTTGGTTTGCCATTACCATTCTGTCAGTCTGAATCTGGAAGTCCCACAGGATCTTGGCTCAGTCATTCTCTACCACCTTTGGAGGTGTTTCCCACTTTGACCTCGGGGTCTCCAGTCCATACTCCGTACAGATGTTCCTGTACACTATGCCAGCCACTTGGTTATGGATGCTCCATGTATGCTTTCCCTGCCAGCATCTTACACCCTGCAGTTAAGTGTTGGATTGTCTCAGGGGCCTGTTTGCACAGCCTACACCTTGGGTCTTGTCTGGTGTGGTAGATTTGGGCCTCTATTGCTCTGGTGTTCAGGACCTGCTCCTGTGCAGCCATGATGAGTGCCTCTGTGCTGTCCTTCAGTCCGGCCCGTTGGTTTCAGTGATGGTTGTGGTAGGGATGGTTCAGCGTTATTTCACTTGTTGGGGCTTCATACCCAATCTCCGTTTGGGGAGCCCCCATTGGTTCCCCTCTGACCGCTCGTCCTGGCTCCCCGTTGCCGTAGCATTTTTTGTGTTGTATCTCGTCAATCTCAAGTTGTGATAGCAGCTGCCGCTTGTGGATGTTGGAACACTGAGCTACTAGTTGCTTCGATGTAAGCCTGGATTGTGGGTTTCGAAGTAACCATTCATCCCACATCCTCTTCATTTAACCCCTCTGACTAGGGTTACTGGAGTAGTAGCATTCCAACAGAGCCTTGTTATCGCATCTCGCCCATCTCCGTCAAGTTTTTGTTCCAGTAGCCCATTTGTTGTCAAGTTTTGTTTTGTTTGGACTAAATGTTGAGAGGGGTAGGCAAAAAAAATAAAACATTTTTAAAATATTTTTTATTTGTGTTTTATTTTATTTTGACCAAAGAAATTAATAAAAAATAAACTAATAATAATAATAATAATGATACTTTAATAGAGCAGGGTATCCCGGGAGATACAACTCATAAAATCCAAAATATATACATTTTGAACATATAAATATTTTTCTTAGAGCCTATTAGAGATAACATTAAAAAACTTTTTTCCTCTCCTGCCTGTTTTAGGGTTAAATCCAATAAAAGTGGAACTCGATCAGAGCAGCTCTGAGCTAATATCATTACGTCCATCTCTTCTTCCCTCTCAGTGACATCCTCAGCAGCAACAGTGTTATTTTAGATTCTAAATGACAGTCTTAACAGAGGCTTTTGTACAACGTCTCCAATATCAATGTAAGGTTTTGTCAAAAATGCAGATAACAGAGAAATGGAAATTAAACAAAACATACACACATTGAAATTTAGCTGCAAAAACTTTATTATTCATTTAGTTTTCACTCACAATTTCTAAAACGTGGCGTCTTACTCATGAACAACCCATTCTCCGTTTGTGAAACTGTAGTCGGTGCCAGGCTTCGATCATGTGACCAGCTCGACGCAGAAGTGCAGTGCAATTATCTTTAGAAATCAGCCGTCGTTTCAACATGGCTTCTATGGTTTTATGAAGAAAGGTTTACAAGGACAGTTATGATCAATGTGAGACAATTCTGAATTGAATAGTTTTTCAGTAAAGTTTGTATGAGTCACTAAAAAATGTAAATGTGTTTTGTTTGAGCCTCAGCAAAATGTAAAGACACTTTTTCTTGTTTTTAGTCATAAATGATGTTTAAAAGTTATCACAAAAATCGAATTGAAGAAGAAAAGCTACACAAAAAGCATGTTGTATCTAATCTTCGGTTTGGGCAACACTAACAAGCTCTAAAACAGAAGGTTCTTGCAGTAAACAGCAAATCTAATATTTTTGTCTACTATTTGAGTTTTTCTGACTCATTTCTGGTGTTTTACTTTTACCTCCAGGGGGCGTAAGTATAGACCCAAATCTTTCTGAAACTGAATGAAGCCTTTTGCTGCTAAACTTACTTTAGTCTTTATATGCTTCATAAGGTCATGTCTGGTCTTAGAAATGTAATGAAGAGTGGAATATGACGAATGTACAATTTCACTGAGAATCAGATTTACGTTTTTCTCAGTGAAACATACATGAGTCATTTTTACACATTTGTAGAGGATTGTTCTCACTTTTCTGAAAAACATGCTACAAAACAATCACTTTTGTCTAAAACACTCATTGTTCACAGATTTGAGAACTCTTCAAAAATAAGCCAAAGCAAATGTGAAAAAATGGTTTAAATTTGACAAAAACATAATCATCTTTGACTTCACAATAGTTTTTATGCAAAGATTTGAAAAGGTTTGGTTTTAGTTGAATTTTTATTTTTCAAGATGATATGATTGGGTTTGAGTCAGTTTTACTTTAGACCGGTTTTGAGTGGATTTGACTGAAATATTAACAGAATGCATGTGTTAAAACTTGCCTTTATTTGGACTACACCAGGTTACAACAGTTTAAGAAACAATAAAAAGTAACAAAATGACAATAAATTAAGTTAAATCTACACAACGTCAAATCAAAATGTCTAGTTTCTCCCATTTTCCATGACTTTCCTGTAAATATTCCAGTTTCTGCAGGTGAACTGTGAGAAACACTAGAGAAGTAAGATACTGTTGTAGTGCATTTATCGGTTTAGTTTGAGTACTGTACTAACATGCTACTGTCGCCTCATGCACCACTAAGACCCCAACAGACAATAGTTCAGTCCCTTTTGTGACAAACGCTCGAGTGCGAACAGTGTAAACTGTTACAGACTTTCACATATTCTCATCTACATTTCTAATAACATAAGACAAAGACGATACAAGAACAGTGGACCAAAGGTCTTAAAGAGAAACTGGCTGGATTTGTGAAGGCAGGAAGCAACTGGACAAGTGATGACCATATTTGGAAAGAAAGAGAGGATCTAGAAAGTGCCAAGCTATAAAATTAATATTAATAATAATAATGAATAATGAATAAAGAAGAAGAAGAAGAAGAAGAAGAAGAAGAAGAAGAAGAAGAAGAAGAAGAAGAAGAAGAAGAAGAAGAAGAAGAAGAAAAAAGTAAGTTGGTGGATAAAGATAAGCTGCTCGCCACTTCCTCCTTTTTTTCTGTCTGTGCTCGTAAAATTATTATGTCCTTCCGACCCATACTTCCTAGCATCACCCGTGGGACGGGGACAGACAATATTTATTTGTGAAAGAAATATTATTGTCTGTCCTCACATTGCCCTTTGATCCTTTGGTCCACTGTCTATGAAACAACACAGTGTTTTTTGTTTGTTTTTTGCAACAAATAAAAAAAAAAACACATAAACATTGACAACAACGGGGCTCTATAAGAAAATTGAAAAACAACTAAAATCTTCACAAAACGAAGGTCCTTTTTTCCTCTCGATACAAAGAGAAAGTGAGAGACGGAGAGACACAGTGTTGTCCCGTTACAATGGGAATAAAATCAAATACAAAATGAAAACATGTTGAAATATCTGGGTTTGAAATAAACCAGTGCAGGTAAGTGTCCCATTGCAGCTTCGTGGGTTTATTATTGCTCCAGTTTTAATACGACGGTAAATACTGACGAGAAGCAGAACGTGATTGTTTAAAGTGAAGTTGTGACGTTTTCTAAAAATGAACTGTACTTAATTGTAAAATAAGTGAAACACTGCTTTTATTTGAATTTTCTTGGGCCAATCAAATGAGTCTCACTTTTACATCTATAAAATCTATTTTTATGATCTTACACATTAATGACTACATTTTCTTTTGCTTTTATTGTGCAGCCCCAGTGATTGCCCAGTCTATAGTTAGAGTAGTTGGAGAAGCAGTCAGGAGCACTTTAATAGAAGCTAAGCGTTACTAAGTAGTGTGTTACTGTTTTAGTAGCTGTTCTGAGTTCAAAAGTCTCATTTCAAAGGTCCTTTAACGTTTGTTAGGTCTTAACTTTACAGTGACTTTTATTTCAACTCTACATTCATACATATATTAATATTTCAAGACTCATTTCCAGTGTCTTTTTTCCAACAAAAGAGGAGCTGACACACGGATTAGAATTAGCTACAAAGGTGTTATTGCAAAGGCTTAAACAGCAGGCTTTGTTATCTTACATTTGCTAACCCGCTGAAACCCATTAGCCAGGTTATTTTATTTTCCTTTGCTTGCTTCCTTTTTGTGCCTTAAACCTTTTTTTTTAGCAGAACCTGGACTGAGAATGAAGTATATGTCACTTGAAAGGGAAGAATAGTCTAAACGTTTGCATCCTGTTGACATTAGGTTTCAAATTTAGAAAAAACAAGTGTATTTTATTAGTCTCCAAGGGCACTTTCACGCCTGTAATGTTCGGTCTGGACTTTCAAACTTAGCCTTTGGTTAGAACCAGAATATCAGTGTGAAAACCTAAAGGGACCATGGTTCAGAAACAAACACTGCTCTGGCGTTTCTTAAAGAGCGTTATAATGCTTTCAATCATGTCTGTATTAATTCTATATTAATAATAGGCCCTACTCCAGTCTGATTATTGTATTTCTCCAGTTGAACTGTAAAAGGAGCCTCTGCAGAGACACACTCACAGAAAAGGCCCTGAACAGGGACAGGACCATGGATGCTTTTAAAAACTGTTTAGAAAAACAAAGGTTAACCAACCAAATGAATAATATGTGAGTTATTCTGGACTTTCAGGTGTATAATGTCTGTCTCTAATTATGGCTGGAGCTGGAGGTTGTGTGAACACTGTGTGAACTCAAGGCTACTGCGGATGTTGTTTAGGCTCTATTTTCCTGCTCCTGTCTCCAACCCCAGTTTAACCTCATACAACTCCACTTCAAACAATATGAATAAACCTTTTAATACAATGAACCATAAGAGTTTTTAACACTAGACGGGGTTTCCTGTTGAGTCCAGTTTTGAAAACATCTTGTACATTCCCCTTCTTTAAGTTTGTCGTGTTACATTCTGTGTGTTGTGTTTTATTTCTATTGTTTGGCCTCCAGTTTCTTGGCTCGTCCTCCATCTTTGAAGTCTTTTTTTTCATTCACATTCAGAGGAGGATTTGGGTGAAACAGGGCAGAAGTCAGGAGAAGTCTTGTAGAAGAAGTGCGGACTCCCTGATGATGAGGAGAGTTTCTAAGGTTTGTCCGGTTTCACAGATAAACGACGGAAAAAGGAAGGATTATTAAACACGATTGCCGTTTCACAGAAGCCCCTGACTGTTTGGCTGGTAAAGAGGAGCAGCATTTGTTAGTTAAGTGTCAACATAAGCAGTTCTCATTGGTTAACCTAAAGCTTTGTTTGCACCAAGTGTAATTACAGTCCAGTTGAGCTCATGACGGTACAAATAAAACAGAATACATTACCACAATGGTGTTTTAGACGGGTCTGTAGTGATTAAGTCCACCAATGGCAAAATCAAATATATTTCCAGCTAAGTTTAACAGATCATTTAAAATACTCGTACTGTTGCCATGTAAACTCACAGATCTAGACACTCGAGGTATTGCAAAGAAAAAAAGACGGCTCAGATAGGATTTTCTCCTAAGACTATAATGAAATAAGAATCACCTCGTCTACGGCTGTAGGCTTTTGCCAAAACCAATCTCAAGAAACAGAGCCCAAAACAGGTCGTATGAACTTCTTTATGGGGCTCACGAGGAAATAAACCCAAAATACTTTTTTTAACAACAGCCATTATTCTTCAGGATCCTGGTCTACCACACATTCCAGACACGTTCTGAGCTGGCAATTAAAGTATTCAGCCTAATCTACAATGAGCTCAAGAATGAAGACATAGAGTGTTATTTAAAGCAGCCTGTGTAACCTTTGACCCAAACATATCTCACTCTCATGTTGATGGTAGATCAGATAGTCTCTACTTGTAACAAACATGGCACTGCTGACAGTCTGGTTGTACAGAGAGGGACCTGCGCCTCTGCTGGCCATAGGCTGCTTTAACACTGCATATCTTTTGTTTGTAGTTAATGCAGTGTTGTCAGAGTCATTTAAATAATTTTAGTGGCTGCAAACTCAAACACTGTGGAACTGTTTCTTCAGTGTTGTATAAACAAACATTAATAAAAATAAATCAAAAACAAGGCAAACTTTGTTTGAGAAACAGCTGCCATTTCATGCTTTGGTTCTTTATAAACCAAAAGAAAAACAGACTTCAGTTTTCACTATTTTAATTGTTTAAGGGAGAAGTGCAACAATTGTTCCAGTTTGAATTGGTTAGTCCTGTTTCCTTTAACTTTCAGCCCTAAATAAAAAGCAAAACATATAAAACTGAACAGTAATGTACCGCTTGGTGAAAACAAGAAAGTGATATTTAGCATTGGCTTTAATAAACACATTAACATAAAGAAGAAACCACAAATAGAACATTATTTCTGAACCAAACTGGACTGTTTTGTACCGCTTGGTGGAAACAAGGTAATAAATAATCAGCTAATCATTGTCACATTAGGATAGATCACAAATTAAAGTAGGTTTGTGAGAGAAATAATCCACAAACAACAAAGAAGAGAAGCCCACAATCATCTGGAAGAGTTCAGAACATGTGCGACTCCCTGTACAGTTTCCAGCGGTGCAGCTCTGACAGGACAGAGCTGAGGGGGCGGACAGTGTTTCAGACGATGAGTGGGCCTCGTCGGGGGTGTTTGGGACTCTGACCGTCACTGTTGTCGGGCGCAGACTCCTCCAGGTTCAGGTTGGTGTTGGACGTGTGCGAATGAGGCTCCAACACAGGCCTGTAACCCCCGACGTACATCCGACCTGGACCAGAGACAGAAAACAGGACAATATTACCAAACCCAGAATATAAAGAGTATTTATTAGCTGCATTTCCATATGATATTAAGGTACTGTTGCGGCTGAAGGTCAGGATACAACATAAGTACAGCTGCAATAAACAGTAAAAGGTTATTTCTAAGCTTTTTAAAGACCAAACAGAAAAGTCCTGCAGCAGTTTTCTTTATTTAAAAGCCCTCACTAATGCACAATATTTACTTTTTTAAATCAGAACTAAACACAGAGCAAGTGGGAGGTGAACTAAGACAAACTGGAGCTAGTCCCAGATTTAAAACAGGACTAAAAATACTTTGAAGAAGAAGAAAGACCACAATAATCCGGACAAAAGTTCTGAAAAAGTGTGCCTCCCTGTACTGTATCCACAGTCTCAAAGTCATCGTCCAAATAGAGCATTAAATCCAACTGTGGTGCAGATAAATTAAACGTTTAGACTTGGTTCATTCCTACATTTAGTCCTAGTTTAGACTAAAAGGTCCTGGTTTAGTCTTGGTTTGGTCTTTAATATCACGTTAGCTCCTGTTTGGACGAGTGGAAGTGAGTCCAGAGCCTTGTATTTCTTTATATTTTCTAAATCAGTTTAACTTTTTACTCGGCTGATGAGCATTCAGATATCAAATCAAATATCACATTGCAATTAAAAAAAACTAAAAACCTGTTAACTAAAAGGACAAACAGCTGTTGTTGGTATGAGTTTTAGGTTTGCTGTGTCTAGACTTTATGTTTTTTCACTGCTCTTTACTCTCTACTCATTAACTTGTCCAAATGTCCGATCTCTGGTCTGGTTTTAGCTCCATACCTAGTCCTCAATGTGCACTGGGCACGACTCCTCATCGGCTGATCCCAAAGATGACGAATGACGTAAAAAGAGGAGATAGAAGGAGGGGAACGGGGGGAGGAATATAGAAAACAAAAGGGGAGAGAAAGACACTTTTACGACACAAAGAGAAAACATCTAATCCACAGTTTTGACTTAAAGGAAAGAAGCAGCCTCGTTCAGAGCGACAGAGTAAAGACAGAGGGAGCGTGGAGGGGTCACGGTGAGATGAGCAGCAAAGCGGTTTAAAGCCAGAAAAAGAAAGTGTGGGTTTGACTGGACATGAGCTGTTGCATGCAGAAGCCACTCAGATCCAAACTGAATCAGCTGCAAGGCTCACAGATGCACACACAAGACACAAAAAGGGGAAACAGCAGCAGCAGCAGCAAAGCACCACAACATTTACAGGAGGAATGAAGACGAGAAATGGCCTTGGGTCTTCATGCTCATCAAAAACAAATCCCTTTCTGTTTCATTATCCCTTAAAAAGTTAATTTTGACGTAGTTTTTAAAGCAGCACTATGTCCACTCAGGGATAAGAGCCATCTAGAGGTCTCTTTGTGCAATGAAAGGGTTGGGATGTTGGCAAAGACTAAAGTCTGTGAAGGTTCTCAGCAAAGACTAAAGTCTGTGAAGGTTCTCAGCAAAGACTAAAGTCTGTGAAGGTTCTCAGCAAAGACTAAAGCTGAAATCCAATTGTCATTATTTGGCCTGACTAAAATGAAACAACATTGTTTCTAGAGTTTGAAAAGTTATGTCTAATATCAAAGCCTGTTCTGTATCAACAGTTTTTTAATTTTAATAGCTCCAGTTTTCACCAAGTCGTCTACGTCAGGAGGGTCTTTAAATTCAATTTAAAGGTCCGCTAAGTAAACTGTTCTGCCCATTTTATGGTTTTAAGTCCTAGTTTAGTCCTAGCTTAGTGTTCACTTTGTTCTATTAATGTCCTGATCTTGTTCGGATATTGTTTAGTCCCAGGTTTAGTCCCAGGTTTAGTCCCAGGTTTAGTCCCAGGTTTAGTCCCAGGTTTAGTCCCAGGTTTAGTCCAAGGTTTAGTCCAAGGTTTAGTCCAAGGTTTAGTCCCAGGTTTAGTCCCAGGTTTAGTCCCAGGTTTAGTCCCAGGTTTAGTCCAAGGTTTAGTCCAAGGTTTAGTCCCAGGTTTAGTCCCAGGTTTAGTCCCAGGTTTAGTCCCAGGTTTAGTCCAAGGTTTAGTCCAAGGTTTAGTCCCAGGTTTAGTCCCAGGTTTAGTCCCAGGTTTAGTCCCAGGTTTAGTCCAAGGTTTAGTCCAAGGCCATTTTAGCTCCAGTTCAGTACCGGTTTAGTGCTAGTTTATTCTGTTATTTAGTCATATTTTGGTTATGGTTTAGTCTGGTTTAGGTTTGGTCTAGTCTTTTTTTAGTCCTCCAATTAATCTAGATTTAGTCCTGGTTTAACCCCATTTTTAGTCCAGGTTTCTTGTTGATTTCTGGTTTAGGTGTAGTTTAGTAGTTTTTCTCCTATTAGTTTGATTTACTCCTGGTTTATCCCTGGTGTTGCCCAGATTTAGTCCTGTTTGGTGCTGGATTTGTCCTATATTAATCCTGACTAGATCCTAGTTTAGTACTGATTTACTTCTTGTTTAACTTTGATTTAGTTTAGGTTTAGTCTAAATTTTGTCTGATTTAGTCTTGGTTTAATCCAATGAGGTCTTTACTTATTAAAGTTTATTCAGGCTTATTAAAGATTTTACAAAATAAATATAAATGCAATAATTTTGTCCGTTTTGCTTTTCTTTTTATTGATGAATAAGTGCTATATTTTCTCATTTATTACGAGGTGTTACATAGTGCCGCTTTAACGTGCTAATATGGTTATTCCTCATGCAGTTTCCTCCTTAAGCCCCACCCCTTTAGTCCTCATGCCTTCGTCCTGATTGGTCCGTGTCGTGAGAAGGGGGTGCCACTCACCGGCAAATCGTGTGACGGGAGCCTGCTCATTATCCAGCCCCAAAGAGGGCGTGTCACAGCACTGATTGTTATTGGCCAACTCTGCGCACCTGCTCCGCCCACCTGCAAGCGAGGTCAAAGGTCAAACAACAGCAGCCAGGCAGCGGGGGGGTCGGTGTAGGGGAGAGGACAGGGGTGAGGAGAGGGACGAGCGGCCATGCGGTAAATGAAAACTAAAATATGGCTTCATTACAAAAGAATGAGTGAACCTTTGTAATGTTCTATGGAAGGAATACAGCAAATAAAATATGTTCTGCTTATGCTGTTAGCATCACTAGCTACATAGACATGGTGACAGAAACATCTGGCTACATAAAGGTCATTTCCATAGCTTTAAAGGATAATGCCGTTTTTTTCATGCAATTCTTGTTTTATGAACCATTGAGCTACAGAGGGGCTCTTCATAACAGATTTTTAATTGCAGTGTTTCCTATACACTGAAGGGACCCTGGCAACCAACCATAGTCTAATGTGTTCCGCCAAAGTCTCATAATGAATTGTAAAGTCTGTTTCTAACTGCTCTGTGTCTCGTCTCCAGAGCTGCTGGGTGAGCGCTGGAGGCGTCAAAGTTATAAGTGTGTGAGGGGTGTGTTCATGACCGCCTGCAACTGAGGCTGTGTGCTCAAAACTCCTTCTGGTGAGCCATCAAACATGTTCCAAGACTTGCTTCCAACTGAACTCTAGTACCGTTTATGAAAATGTGAACACTTAACGGACTACATACGTTTAAACAAGAAACTCCCAAAGGTTAAACATAGAGAAATGAGGAGTTAAAATGCCTTATCAACATTGGGACCGCAAGCACCCTCTAGTGTATTTCTGGAGAAAGGCCTTTGTTTTAAAATGCCGGTTGTGATTGCTCGCTGGACCAAGTCTTTTGCAACAGACTAAACTATATGGGTCATTTTCTGTTTTGGTGCAAACTAAATGAAGCGGACTCAAGTGTGGACTCACCCTTACAGGCACTTCCAGCTCTCTGGAAGTCCCCCAAGTGCTGGAGAGGGCAGCTGGTGTTCTTTTATTGACACTGGCCCAACTAATGCATAAAGACTCCCGCACACTGTCTGACTTGCAACAATAGTAAATTTATTTACAAAGTATGCATAAGCATTTGATAAAAGCAGGATGGGTGTAAATGTGATGAACCCTTTTCTCCCACTCACTTTATTACTACAGTCAGTAGAAGCACCTGCCTTAAAAACCTTAGTATTCACTCACATTGAACATTGTGCTGTGTAATGACAGGATCAATCAAGACTGACTTGGAGAATGATTGAGTTTAGCAAACCAGACCAGACGAGCTATATTCTGCACACGTGACTTTCATCACCATAAAGCCATGAAAACGGTTTGTTGTGTAACATGCTGCTCCTTGGATTGGCAAGATTTGGCAAAGCTGCGACTAAGGAAGCACAGAAATGGCTAGAAATACTAAGCCCTGCCCTTGAACGTACTGTGACCTTCTCAACTTAAAACTCCATAGAAACATTTGAAATTTATTGCAGTTATATTAAGATTAACAATAACTATTGATTACCCTATTATAAATGCATCCTTTATTTGTTGAGGAAAATGAAAGGGGCAGGGAGGAGCTGCACTTAACTGGAAAAACGTTTGCCATAACGTTTGAGACACTAGTTACTCAAAATACATAGTCTTTGATACATACTAAATACCCACTCTTCATTTCTGTTAAAAAAAATAATGAGCTAATGAAGTTACAGTTTGTATGAGTCTGATTATTTTTATCCCAGTACACAGTAATCAAAGAGCATATACGCACATTTGCACACTGACAGCAGCAGCCCATTCATAATCATCTCCCAAACAAACATGCTCAGTTTTTTTCGCTTGAATTCACACAAACTCTCGGCTCAGACACAGTGACCTCTGTGAGTTTGCTCTTACTCCACAAACACAGCTTCATTCTGTCTCTGTTTGTTCCACACAGCGTTAGTCATGATGAACACTGAGAATGAATTAGCGCTGCTGCAGATGGTAAACACTCAAAATGATGCTGCAGCTAAAAATAGAACGTGCAATCTGTGAGCAACGGCAAAACAATGGGAGATCGAACACAGGAAGAGCACCTACAGACATCAGCAGATATAACACGGAGAAAAACATGCACAAGTGGCTTCTTTCTTTAGCACTAGAGACTTGGGAAAAGACTGAATAGACTTATTTTAATCAAAATGTTGGGTTTAGATTTTGTAATAGGTTTTTTTTTTACAAATGACTAGTGCAAAGAAGTGAAGAGCTATTGTTTGTAGATGAGTTATTGCATTTTAACTGCCCTCTAGTGGACAGCATTTTCCCAACATGGCATGTAAGGGGGGGTCATGCAGATGTGAAAGCAGAAAACCTTTCCACAAATAAGATCAAAAGGTACTGTTTTAAATTAAATAGACACATAATAAAAGCAGCTTTTTTGGCTTTTTGACTGATTGCCTTAAACAAGAATAGTCCTTTCCGAAGGAAAAGTGTGTTATATAAGGAACAGGTAAATGTATTAAAAAATTAGAAATGTAATAATTGTTTTCTTTATGCTTTAACTTTATGACTAATTAAGACCTGACATCCAGCACTAGCCCTATTTTCCTGATTTAAAAATTGTAAGTAGTTGCAGTCAGAAAAAAAGCCGTCAGAGCAACATGGCGGTGAAGAAAGCCTGGTGTGGGAGGAGTTTTCTAGAGCTTGGGGGAAAATGAAATGTCAGGGGTGGCAGGCTGCAGAATGGTCTCAGATGGTTACCTTTGTCGTTTGACGTCGAAGAGCAGTCTTCTTCTGTCACATCGTTTCCCTGCAAAGAGACAGAGAAACTAGAAATCTTTGAAAAGCACCTCTGCTCTATCTGCTGCACTGTAGAGGCTCACAGTAAGATACTGCTTAAGACCAGTGACTAGGGCCTGCTTGTGCTGCACTGGCCCATCTGAACTGAATTAAAGAAATGAATCAAATACTCAGACTAACCTACTCTAAACACTGGAGACACTAACTTTATTTAGATGCACCATAATGTGACTAGGCCGGACACATGGTGTTAAGCTGCTGGTTCACACACATCCACTCGTCCAGAGCCACAGCACAGATCTCACATGAGCTTCCAGGTTGGTGCTGTCACTCAACAACAGCGCACTGTGTATCACGATTAATGTTGTACATGATTCCACAAGCCATTCTTCTCATTTGGGTTTGTGTTTAGGGTAAATGGGTAGCCGGCAGTGGTAAGTGCCATGGCACAAGGGGCAGTTTCAGGAGAGGTTATATTAATGCTGTGCTCAAATATTGTGTATTCATTTTTCAATGTCCATTAAATGCTCACTGACAAACTGTGGTAATGTAATTTGGAACATATATGAGTTGGTTTACTGTGCATCTGATGAGCTAAAAGATAATTTAATAGAATAATACACATAATGAATTAGCTGCTAGTATCTGTAACATTACATACTTCCCTGGACAATATTACATTTACATTTACATTTACATTTATTCATTTAGCAGACGCTTTTATCCAAAGCGACTTACATTACATTACCAGTGTTACAGTCACTGGAGGCAAGGTTGGTTAAGTGTCTTGCCCAAGGACACAACGACAGTATGAACTGGGGGGCGAGCGGGAATCGATCCTACTACCTTCCGGTTGAAGGACGGCCGCTCTACCCACTGAGCTACTGCCGCCCTCTCATTTATTCATTTAACAGATGCTTTTATCCAAAGCGACTTACATTACATTACCAGTGTTACAGTCACTGGAGGCAGACACAACACCACTGTAAAGGAGGTTACAGTTGAACCAAGCCGGACAATAACACGAGCAACTTCAGAGTAGTTCCACCGGCAGTGCCGCATTAGACAGAGGTCAATCTGTTTCAAACTTTAACTTTCATGTTGTTACAAGTGAACCTCCGACCTTAAGGCTTTAATCAGCTGAATACTTTAACATAAGCATGAATGTATGAGGATATATTTTACAACCCTGTAAATTAATTCTGATGAAATGTTCGCTCACCTCTGAGTCGTGCTCTTCTAATACCGCTAAAGAGTAGTTCTGCTCTGGCTCAACTGGAAAATCCTGATTTTAAGTAAAAAAAAAAAAAACTATTTAGTAATATAAAGTAATTATTAAGTTTTTTTTGTTGTTTTTTCTTTATGTAGTGGATCTGTTTGTAGTTTGTCCGTGGCCCTCACCTCGTCCTGCTGCGAGGGCCCCCTGCTCTCCATGGGGGCGTCCTGGTTCTCATCGGCGCCGTCGTCGGGCCCCGGCTCGGGCTCGGCTGCAGCCAGGTAGGACCCTGACATGGAGGACATGGTGTCAGTGCTGATGTGGGAGTGCTGCGAGTGCGACGAGGCCATGGACATCACTGACTGGGCCAGGCTGCAGCTCACCGGGTCTGGTTCACAGCACAGAGACAGACAGCACGCTTTAGACTCAGATACAAGATGGAGGAGGGACATACTGTTGTTTTTTGTTTTTTTTACAATTAATTAAGAGGGAGCTCCAAAAGGGTTACTTTAAGTGTTAGATTGGTATTATGCCATTAAAGAGAAGCTGCTAACCACATTTTTATTTGTGGTGCTTGATTGACAAAAGATATACGCAGTTGACCAATCTTAGACTCAATTTTACCCAGTCTTCTTGGCTCGGGTTTGGACATAGAAGTAGTATTTGTCCATATTATTGTTTGATAAGAGAAAAAAAGAACATTTTTTTTTTATCTTGATTTAAAATATTCCTCAGACTGCTTCCTTCATGTAACAGTGGCTCATCCACGAGTTTGGTCTCAGACTGGAACTGAACTGTATTTCTCCCAGTGGATCATGCTTGGTCTTAACTCAATCTTTATATATACAAGTCTGATAAACTCAGTCATGAATTTGTCTTGGTTTTGTGTTCTAACTAAAGTAATAGACTTACTCGATGGCGACTGGTGGTGATGTTGGGCAGGAGAGGTACACTAGCAATCACAATGTCACTTTCATAATTTCTCCTTCACTTGATACAGCAACTGTTTTTATCAAACAAACTAAAGAAAAAATATTAAGCCACCGTTATGTTTTCAACTGAGGCTCTTACCAACAACCTTTCTGATGCGGTCATGCCAAATGCAACACATAATGCTAATGTGAGTTTAATTATCTGATAAATAATATCTTTTCTGTCACTTCAGCCTCCACACTCTTCCCCTGTATGTCTCTGTGTTTCACCCAGATTCAAGTCTCTGGGTCGAATAAAATTAGCCCCAATATTTGGTAATGCAAGAGGGCAGCCTTCAGACCTTTGATCACCAAATTAGGAGGATGATTAGTGCTGAGGACATATTGTGCTTCAGCTGTAAATAGCCCCATTTTCCTGGAGTTTTTGATTTATTAGTATTATCAAAATGAGAAAGACTATGTACATCAAAATATAAATTGAAGAATACATTATTATTTCCCACCCGTTGATACCAGCCACCCCTGGACTTACTGCTTTCTCAAAATTCTTTCATCTTCTACATCTTCTTTTCCCAGACCTCCACCTCCCAAGACATTTCCTCAAGCTTTTCTGAGGCCAAAAAAAACCAAACTCTTTCCAATAAAACGATAGGATTTGGTTGTATTAGGGCCGTTTCTTTCATTCCAGAAAAAACTTGTGATTTCCTTAAAGTTTTTTGTAAACTATAAGAAAATATTCTCAGTGAAAACAATAACAAAAAACTAACTGTATGAGTGCAATTTAAAATGTGGAAGAGTCTATTTATTGGTCATAGTCTTTATGTAGTACATTTGGAAGATAGTATTTTATAAGTTCTTTTACTTGTGCATCTTGCGTTGAATTCCCGTTTCAATTCTATGACAGAAAAAATTAACTATTCTAATGTCAGTAAACTACTGGAGAGAGACAGCACGTTTTTGCGGTTCACTGTGCAATATGTGTGTGCCCATTTTTTTTGTCCAGTTAAAACCTTTTTGTCTTTAACAATGCTTTTCTGTGTGCCTCCATCTGTTGAAAGCAAAAGAAACGAAAGAAATATTAACTGTGACCAATTTCTTCTAATCCTTATTATTCTAGTTTTAATTCCATTTCCCCGAGTTATGTTTCAGAATGAAGACGGTTTTTGGGAAGATTAGATTTGAAGCTGATGATGAACAGTGAATTATTATAACGTGGAGTCTGGGCTGAAATATAAAAATGTGTCCTAAAAGCAGAAGAATAGAGCCTCTTCTCTGTGGCTCTGAGGTAAAGGGCTGAGGTGGTGCAGCCTCATGGTTTATTCATAATCGAAATGCAGCAGCTTCAGGCTCCGGCTCAAGACATGACGAGACACAAATTTAGGAAAAAAAGTGTGCGTAACTTTGAGAAAACTCGATGTCCTGGAATAAATAAGCAGTGAAACAAAAACATTATATTTACATTAACAGATGTGTGAATATTACTTATGGGACACAGCCATAATACGCAGTGCATGAAATATATCTTAGCAGTCGATCTAAAAATAAATGTTGTTTTTTTGCACTTTTGAAACAAACTCGAAACCAGTAGCGATTCAAATTAATGCTGTAAAAATGTAGCATTAAATAAAATCTCATTTTTGGTCCGACAGTGGAAATTGTTGTTAAGGGAAAGAATTCCAGACCTATTTCAAAAGAGGCAAAAGTGAATATGTCTCTCGGGGCGGGACAGGTTCCAAGACTTTCGATACTTTACTTGACCCTTCTTTAACCAGGAAAGTCTTGACCCCATTGGGAACCTAACATGTTCCACGTTTTTAGTGTTAGGGCAAACAAGAGCACATGGAAAAAAAAAACACAGCAACACGTGGATATTCAAATTCCAGAGAAAGGCCAAGGGTCAAACCCAGGAACTTCTTGTTTTGAGGCC
Organism: Perccottus glenii; assembly: GCA_024416835.2. Taxonomy (NCBI): domain Eukaryota; kingdom Metazoa; phylum Chordata; class Actinopteri; order Gobiiformes; family Odontobutidae; genus Perccottus; species Perccottus glenii. Next base: position 24,285,674 of record CM044566.2, read on the forward strand.
ACTCTGTCAACATGCGGCCCACACCACGTGAGAAAAACCAAAACACATTCCATGCTGTTCTGCTTGTATTTGGTTAAAAAAGTAATTGACAATTAAAAAACAAAACTGTAAAAACCAGACCAAATGTTTTCTGTTACTGCTTCATCAATAATTTTTGTAATAATTTTCTGCCTGTTTTCAATTATTTGCCAGAAAACAGCAGATTTTGAACCGAAATAATTTTTGTCCTTTTTTTTCCCCCAAATTTGGTAACTTCCTGCTCCACAAACTCAACACAGCCTCAAAAAGTCACAGAAGATTATTTACATTTACATTTACATTTATTCATTTAGCTGATGCTTTTATCCAAAGTGACTTACATTGTTCTACAGTAATTACCAGTGTTACAGTCACTGGAGGCAAGGTGGGTTAAGTGTCTTGCCCAAGGACACAACGACAGTATGAACTGTGGGGAGAGTGGGAATCGAACCGCCTACCTTCCGGTTGAAAGACGACCGCTCTACCCACTGAGCTACTGCCGCCCCATTTTCCAAAGCTCCTTTTTTAACACAATGGTTGCTACACTTTATTAGTCCACTTTACTCGGATAAGGCTGTTTGTGTATTCATCCCAGTAACATGCTTGTGACATGTTACTTTTGAGCTTTTCACATAAAAAGAGACCAAAACTGTCAAACACGTGTGGTGGTAGCATAAAATATGTCTTTGCTTTAAAATCTTTCCGTCCTTGCTGTTTCCTGTTCTTGTTTAAGTCGTTTTTTTAGTTGGACTCAGGAGATATATTTTTATTTTTTTCAGTCTGAATGTATTACCTTCTGGGGAGGTGATGGTGGAGGAAAGAGGTGTTCCCGTGCAGCTGGACTGATCGATGGCTCCAGACGAAGACAGAGTCAGGTTCTCGCTGTCTGGAGTCACTCCGCTCTGAAACAGTAACACGAGATATATCCTTCTGTACTCACTCAATAAAGACCTGCTGTCTCTGTTAAAACCACACCTCGCGCTGATTCACCACCAGTTTATGTCGACAGTTCTCCGATTCACTGCTCTTCTCGTCCTCCTCCTCGGGAAGCACTGAGGAATTCTGGGACAGGGACCTGACAATCCAAATTATGTTTTAGAAGAGATAAAAGCACATTTCAAAGCAGCGTATCTGGATTTAAAATATTAAAAAAAGGACTCACTTGGAGGCACTCTTCTTGAGTTTGAGTCCCTGGCTGGAGTTACTGTGGTCTAACGGAGAGACGGAGCGGGCCGGAGTTGAGTGCGACTCGCTGTTGTAAGGGGGCAGGGGTCCTGAGACGTGGCTGGGGCCCGAGTGCAGAGGAGGGGCCCCGGACGAGGTGTTGAGGGGTCCGTTCAGCGCCTCCAGCAGAGACACAGCCTCGTAACCGGGAGGGATGTGCTCTGACGCCTGAAGAAAGGAGGGGGCAGCTGTATTTTTGCACCAGTAGAGTGTGCTAGCATGCTATAAAGGATATTCATGCTGCAGTGAAAGCTTCTTACGTCACAAACACATCAATAACGTGTTTGGTTATATATAATCTACATTTCTTAACAAAGATATGAATAAAAGCTCATGGTGTAATGTTTTACAAATGATAAATGATGACTTTCATGAGTCATAGTCAAGGTTCTTCCTTTAAAAAGGGTTAAAACTGGTGAATATGAATATTGTTTGTTGTCTGTTTGTTCCTCTTACGGTGATGTTCACCCCAAACTCAGAGTTTTCAATACGGTCAGTTTAAAAGTGAGACAATCTATTGGAGCTGAGACCCTACTCTTGTTCGCTCATGAATTATTGTGTAAGTATTATAATATGCTCACTTTGTTTATATGATTCATATACATTACAATAAACAGAACATGAAATGGAAATGCAGTTTGTTCCTTGAAAGAGACAGATGTGGAAGCACAGTCCTGTTTAATGTATTACCGAAGTCATCATCCATGCATTCAACTTATATTTTTTTGTCCATGATATTTCCAGGGTTTCCAGAATGATAAAATTGAGAACCTTGATAAAACCTTGGCCTTGTGTTAAAATAATAAAATATTAATGATATATTTGATTCCTATGGTATTAAAGTCTTCATTTCTAAACTGCAAATAAAAAAAAAAACATTAATTCAAGAGTCTAGTTTTAAAATAAACTTGCATGAGTTAGTGTGAGGGCTTATCGATCTCATTATCTGTGTCTCAGAGACTGACTTGTATTGCAATAATGTTATTTTCTTCCATCTGATAGACATTTACTTTCTCCTTAAATTAACAGAGCCTCTAATCAGACTGTGGAGTGCACAAATAAAGAAACGTCCTGGTTCAGTCTTCAGTCAGGAAGTTAGTGTAAAGCTTTGTATTTCTTACTTTTGTTTTCTTTTTTACCAAATATTGCAGCTGATATTGTTATCACAATATTCAAAGTTGCGATATGATATGGTCCAGCAACATCATGACCACACAGCCCTGTCGTGCGAGTTATCCTCTGAGTCTGGACGTCTGCGAGGTGATGACGGGGTTAAAACTAGTCGGCGTCAAAGGGTTGAGTTTTTTCCTCATGGCTCTGATCTGCAGCAAAGCTCTAAAAGCTGGAAAAAATACAACATAAAGTCACTGACATTTATAAAGCCGAAAAGATCGATTGTATAAAAGCAGTGTCACGTACGCAGTCTGCAGATGGGGCAGCAGTTAGCCTGGTAACGCAGAGTGTCCGCACAGGCGTTACACAGGCACAGGTGTCTACACGGCAAAATGAGAGTGTCCCGACGTCCGACAAACACACACACACTCTGCACTGTTGTCGCTGATCTCATCGTCGGCCACCTGCAGGAACCAGAGAGAAATCAGGAACAATGCTGAGGAAAACGAATGAAAATGACTGGATACAAGATGCATTTGTGATTAAAGATCAGAAATACTGTTTAAAACTCTATATAGCTCAGTTTTTATTCACATTTTTTCTATAGTTTCTGTTTATCCTGCTGTTGTTTTTTGTTTTTTTTGGTCTTACCTTTGATTCTTGGCTGTTGTATTTGTTCTCAATGCCGTAAATCTCCTGTAGAAGGTAACTCACTCCATCTACCTGAAATAAAAAAACAAGATCAAAGTCAGACCCTTTCAAAATAGCAGCATCAGTCCCATGTTTGTTTAATGGTTTAACAAAAGTAATTTAAAAGAGACTAATATGAAGTGTCTGTCGCCTCTGAAAAGAATCAAAAGCAGTTTCTTTCTGGGGCAAAGCTCACTGTTTAGAAATAAAGAGGAGGACATGTTAGAAGAGAAGAAAAAAAGACTGATTACCACTTGTTTCTGCTTCAGAGGCTTCACGCAGTAGCTCCCGTCCATGTGCTGCAAACAGAAGGCGACAGATGGAAATGATGTTGTACAAAGGAAAACACTTTTTTTTTTAAACATTTGCAGCTGCGAAAAAAATGTACAGCTTCAAAAAACTGTAAGACTTGTTTATTCGACCAAAAAGTATGGGTTTTGGCGACAAAGCAACCCGGCTTGTTTTCTTTTCCCCTTTTTGCAGAACCATTTATTCCGTTAGATCCGTGTCTGCTGAGTCCTTGTAGCCCCTGAAGCCTTCCTACTGCTCTTGCCTTTTCTGAACACTGCCCTCTCATAGATAAAGTCATATTTCTTACCTTTTCAAATGAAGCCAGTAGAATGTGAGAGTGGCCCAAATGTTCTGTAGAGATATAAAACACACATAACATTTTTTTTATTCTGCTGCTGAATTTAAATTTCAGATTTGAACAGAGAGACCCACCTTCTCCTTCATCCACCACGGCTTGCACCATCGGAAAACCTCTTTGTCCATATCGAACACCAGCTAAAAGAGAGAAAAACAACATGGAGGAAGGAAAGGTATGAGAACTTTGGAATAAAACCGGATAAAACCAGGACAACAGCAGGATTAAATCATATTTCTTTTTACATTTTGCATAGTTTTTGTCCAGGATTGTCATTAAAACATGCATTTAACCCTTATTAAAAGCTAGATATGTTTAATACAATCTATTATTTTTGGTATAATTTCTTGATTATGTCTAAAGCAGGGTTAAAATTAAGGGTTTAGAGACTGTACCTCTTCGTCGGCCCATTCGCTGAGGTTGACAGAGTGAGACGGCAGACAGAACTGTTGGCACACTCCTCTTTTAAAGTGGACCGTCTCCGACTGAAGAGAGCTGTCCTGAGGCAGATATCTAAGAAACACAAGCATAAATGTTATATTGTTTTCTCTTTATTAAGCCCTGTTAATGTTGTAAAATTAATCTCCAATTATTTATATAGATGGTCCTTGTAATAATTGGGCTTAATAATATGGGCTCCATTAGTACAGAGTTTCTATAAGGTGGATGAAAACCTGGGAAATAAAGTCTTAACTTGACAAATATGAGATTCAAGAAGGCTGTTAGCATTAAGGGGATATGGTTTCAAGAATCAGATGACAAATATATGGATGTCCACAGAATTACACTAGAGTCAATGAAAATTTTCTGTTCCTTCCTCCATTGTAATCGAAATAAGTTTAATGTAAAGGAGATAAAGACATAAGTTGCTATTATGCATTGAGTCCTTCACCCTCAGCACCATTTCTGTTTCTAACTCCTTAAATTTTCTTCCAGGGAATTAGTTTACTGTAATATCAGCTGTTGTCGTCATTCCTGCTGTGTTTTTACTCGAGTATTTGAAAGAGAAAAAGGTCGTCCACTCACACTGGCACTCCGTTGTGGAACTCCTCGATGGCCTGGTAGTAGATGGTGATGGCCACCTGTGTGTCAGCGTCGAAGGTGAACTCCACGTTGTAACAGGCTCGGTTTATATTGGCTGCTTCGTCGCCGGGCAGTTTTAGGTCCTCGCTGCAGCTGAGGAAATAAAAAGAGCAAGTTCAGGAAAAGGTTTATCTCCAAGACAAATAAAAAGTTGTTTTTGAAGCTGCTTTTGTAAAGGTTCAATGTAAGTGTAAGCTGATAAGAATAAATCTACAGTTGGACTAAACGAGGACAAAACCACAACTAAACTTACACCAAACCTGGACCAAACTATATCTAGGACTAAACCAGGACTAAAGCCAAGACCAGAGTCAATAATAATTCTAGGTCTGAACCAGGACTAAACCACTTTTACAATATAGAATACCTTATAGAATTAGTTGACATTGAAGTCCTAGGCAAAAAACTGGACTATATCAAGACTAAACATGGACTGAACCATACCAGAACCTTGGATTAAACCCAGGACAACACAATGTCTAAGGTTTGACTAAACTAGCACTAAACAAGGGACTAAACAAAATAACTCAAGATAAACCCAAAGCAGGATTAAACCAGGAGGACCTATGGATAAACAATGTTTAAATGAGTTTATACCAGTGGTAGAACTAGCTCTAAGCAAGGGCTAATATTGGACTAGACCAGGACTAGACCAGGACTAGACCAGGACTAGACCAGGACTAGACCCCACATAAATGAAGGACTAAACGTGGGTCTAAACCAGGACTAAACAAATGCTAGTCTATAGAATGTGATCATTGCCTCTTGTTTGTCTTGTTGTTGTGGTGAAAGTGTGTTTGTAGTGAGTGGACACAAACAGAACAGGGAGCATATATTTGTCCGACACCAGTGTAATAACAGGTTGAGTTCAGGTGGATTATTACCGAACGAGCCGCAGCGTGTCCTTTCTGATGTTGATAAGGCTTCGGAGAGTCTTCACCGGTTCATGAGGAGGAGGAGCGGCGTATGGGAACTGCACAAAATTAAAATATATGCAGATATACAGTATGATGAGGTTTGACCAGGACTAATGAAAGACTGAACAAGGACTAAAACCAGGTCTGATCCGGGACTGAACCACGACTAAAGCAAGACTCAACCAGAACAAAACCCAGGATTAAACCCAAACTAAATCTGGACTGGCCCATAACCATTTGGACAAAACCTGAACTAAACCAGATTTTCCAGGACAAACCCTGCTCAGAGAGGAGTCAGACCCTGGTCTTAAAAGTGTTCAGTGTTCATCAGCACAGACCTCTGCTGCTGACAAGAGCTGAGGCTGAGCAATAAAAAAAAAACTGCAAAGATCTGTGTTTTTTCAGAGACAGACATTTCAGACAGACATCTGGGAATTTGTCCAAAAACAGAGGCTACAGTAAATGTTCACAGACAAAAACAGCCTCAGCACTTGTTCATTCAAAAAAAAAACAACTAAAAACAAAGCTTGCCTTGTTCTTGTGATAAACAGTTATATTTAAGAGAAAAAAATTATTTTGAACTTTTTCTAATAAACTCAAACAAAGGTAGAATTTTTGTCAATAGTTGTTTCCAGTTTTACACAGGACAAAGCTCTGGCTTGGTGGATAAAAAAAATTAACACTAAAGAAAAATGTAAACTATTGAGGACATAAGAGAGTGTCCGAGGGGGTGGGATTCACATGGTACCACACGATATCACACCGTGTCAACAACAACGAGGATACCATGTGAAAAGACAGCCCTAGACTGACAAAAAAAAGATGATTTTGTACTGCATTTGTAGTGTCATCTAAATGTAATTTAACCAGTGTCACATGCTTTTATTCTTTTTGCTTAGTCTCTCTTTTGCCCATAACTCCCACATGTCTTTTTAAAGTGGAATACTCAAACAAAATACAAATAAAGATCTAATAAATCCAGTTCAAAAGCTCCTCTTAGAACTGGATGTTGCTCCACTGTCGTTTGATGCGTCTGTAACTCCGTCAGCCTCAGCTCTGTTTCCCTTCGAGGCCTGACCCTGTGTCTTGAGTCGACACATTACCTCAAAAACGACCCGGTTTGTGGTTTACATCTCAGCACTTCTTCCTAAAACACAAGCTGCTGACTGTTTGAAAGAAGAGTAAGGGAGGAATTGAAGGTCTGAGGATGTGGTTGGATACCGGCGATGGCACTACAAACCCCCGGTCTGTGAGAAAACATTAAAAACCTGAGCTCTGCAGGAGTCACGCCTTGGAACTGTGCAAACAAACGGTTACAGAAACTCAAAGAGGCTTGTATTAAGAAACAGGGGACTCATAGATTACACTAGGTAGGACATTTAGTACACTGAGCTTTTGAACCACGTTTACACCAGAGAAGTGATAATTACCTAAAAAAAAGGTTTATAACAGAGCCAGTTTATACTTAATTATTAACGACACACAAAAAATTAAAAAAGGCTTATTCTTTTGAGGTCATAAAGCTAAAGAAAGAAAGCTGTGCAAATTTCCACTAATTTATAAACTCACTATTTACTGTCATACGTTCAGTTTGTGTTTAATGCAGTGTAGACGACAATGTTTAAATTCATGAAGCCAGAGCCGTAAAATGCTGACTCAAGCTTTGGTTTGAAAAAAACATTTAGCATGTTTCAGTTTGAATATAATGTTTATTAGAGGCATATTTCAAATAAAAAAACATTTTATTGTCCATTCAGCTTAGAAAGCCTAACCCAGAGAAAACATGCCTGGGATTTGAACCCATGACGAGAACAAAAGCTGGTCTTACCTTGAGCTCTATCTATACTATTTGGCCAATAAGAAAAAGAGAAAAATTTTAAACAAATTACATAAAAGTAGAGTTGTTGTAATGACCACAATAACCAAGACCAAATAATGACAAAGCCTAGACCAAGTCCTCTGCATGAGCAATAAAAAAAGATCCAACAACATTCTACAGCGGCGGAAAAAGGTTTTCGGACACACTTAAAATTTTACACAATCATAAAATATTTTGAATTATAAACATGACTTATTTTGTTTATTGTTTACAAGAAAAACTAACAAAACTAAATTCTTGATAGTTTCATTATGTCAGTTTCAAAGTCAACAAATAAAAGAGAATGTGTTCAACGCTGAACAAAAAAATAAACCATCACATCATCAAAATAATATTTAGTAGTCTTGAAGACTTGAAGAGTGATTCTTAATGCAATATTTGGGAGTCAGGAAACTTTTTTCCACCACTTTATTACAGGACAGGTCCAATCCCAGACCATTGACAAACCCTCAGATGCCGAGTCAGTGTCTCCTTTTCTCAGAGGTTTTACTGTAAAGCTCTTAAATCCTTCTGATCCATTATGATATTTGTCGAGCGTCCGAGAGCATAAATAAACAGTGTTTGACGGCACCATCTGCTCACAGACCTCCTGACATTATATAACGCTGGTGAAAGCAGCAGAGACAAAGCAGCAAATACATCAGCAGTGGCCCACTGTGGGATTATAAAAACGCCCAGATAATCAGCAGGAAAAACACTCTCCCAAATTTAGCCACAGTCTAGACTCAATCAGTATCAAGGCATAGATCCTGGCTTTTAATTAATAAAGGTGAAGTAAGTCAAATATTGTTCATTATTTCAAGGTTATATATGTTCAACTGTATGAACATAAGACAACAAATATAACCTACTGAGCTAACAAACAACTTAATGGCTACTGTAGAGTCAAGAAGAACGTAAGACCAGCATCAATGATTGTCTTTTGAGTTGCATTTGTGAGACACAGTCTGTCACATTTTAGGAAAATTCAAGATAACGTATGTCAGTAAACCGAGCTGGATGCATTTTTTTTTAAGACCAGCAGGATACAGAAAGAGGCATTGAAAACTGCAATTGCTGCATATAGATCTTATTCATCAAAAAGGCGAGAGCAAAAATCAGTTGTGTTTTTTTTATTTAATCCTTTGAGGACTGTGAGACGAACAGTGCACACTCGTAGTCAGGTCTAGTGTGAGTGCACCCATAGATAGTAGTAAACTGTTATTTTATGGTTATTTTATGTCCCTTTTTTGAACAAATAAAGCTGCACAGCCTCAGAGACAGACTTGGTTCTGAACCGTGCTCGTTAAATCTGCCTAAAACTGACTCCTACAATGTTCTTGGCGCAGTGTATATTTTCCACAGAGCAAACTTATTTTTTTTTCATTGTAGTTGCTGTAACAGTAGTAGTATCTAAGTCTGAACACATAATGCACTGCTGTCAGAGTTTACCAGAACGTACCGCGACAGGTCTAGAGCCGAGGAAGTTGAGGTCGGTGTTTTCACCAAACAGGTAACCCTCAGGATGAGTGGAGTCAAACTTCTCTCCTCCCATGATGAAGTGACTCGCGAAGTAACTCCCTGCAATGAAAGGCAGTAACAGTTTAATGCCAATTCAACCAGTATTTTTGGAGACTTTACAATGATGAACAGCTCAATCCTGGATAACTTAATGCTACTTCTTTTAGCTTCATTTCTTCTTATATACTGTATATAATGCATGAATTTATATATATATATATATATATATATATATATAAATATTAATGTCATTTTCTAGGTATTGGCTGGTATTCCATTTCCATAATTATACTTACTTATTCTTATTTATTTGTTTCAATAAGCAACACATATTTTCCTTAATATTATGTCACCTTTAAAAGGACACTTGTAGAAAAAACAAGGTTGCTATTTAGCTGGAGCTTGTGGTTCACCTGTGCTGCTGCTGGAGTCTAAAAACTGCTTTTAAATGACAGGGTCAGCTATTACCCAAACACTGTAATGGTGGTTTGGAGAGTTTTTTTTCTTAATATATGGTGTCAATGAATGGTCTTGTCCACGACTCACTGCTGAAGCCTAAATATAGTTAGTGTGAAAAAAGGAATGTATGACAAGAGGTTATATATATATATATATATATATATATATATATATATATATATATATATATATATATATATATATATATGTATTTTTTTTTTTTTTTTTTTTTTTGCAAAGACTAATTGAAAGAACAGCATAAAAAATAGCTTAAATGGCACAAAACTAGGAGAAATAATATCCAAAACACAAAAGAATGACCGGAATTATGCTAAAACAGACTATAGGTCATGAGTTATTTGATCTTTTTGAATATGAGTCCCCAAAAAACAGTTTGGGAAGCACTGTTTGGAAATATGTGACAGTAAATGAAAGTAGTCTAGAGTAGACTGTAAATAATGCTCTGTTAAAGTCAAGAGGCAGAAAAACCTTTGAAAAAGTCACTGATAAAACATTATGGCTCTGAAATCTGTGTCTGCTTCATCAGTGTTTGCACTTATATAGTATATTGGGACATCCCTAGTTTTCAACAACATAAACTGTATAGTGATGATTTCATACTTCACTGCTGTATCATTATTTACACAAGAGTCAGTCATCAGATCCTTCAGATGAGAACTGCTCTGGGATCAGTTTAACCTCCTCTTCAATCTGCTCTGTCACGATGCTGCTGGGACTGTGTCAGCTCACCAAATCCTTTACGTTTGACTCTGGGTGTGTTTGGTGCAGTTAAAATGGACTCTGGATCTGGTGCAGTAATTCTGTCGGCGTGGTTTGTTTGAACAAGTAGTGTTGTAATGTTGTCGAGACCAGACCAAGACTTTAAGTGAGTGAAACCGACTCAAGAAGACCAGAGTATCAAATTTACATCACTTTTTGTTTGTTTTCAAATAATTAAAATATCCCAGGTCCATTAGGTTGCATATTATTGTTTTTTTTTTTTTTCTAATATTGTGCAGGCCAGGTTTTTGGCAGTAGGGTTTATCTGGTCTTAACTTGTATTATCTTATCACTTAGAGAGTTAGTAAACTCCTGATGTGCCATAAAGTGAGCCATTTTGCCTGATTTAATTTTACTTTTGAACAGATGATAAGCTTAACAGTGCCTTCTCATACAGCATCACTTTTTGGCACAAAAAGCAGGCATTACAAAACATTACTAATTACATACAACTTTAGATTATTATAGTGTAAACATTGCATGAACAGTAACTCATATTAACCAAATTATATTTAGTGCAATGTATATTTAAGGCTGTAATCTCTCTCTAAACTAAGATGTGAACAGCTATTATCAACAGAGCAAGTCATTTTTAATTAGGCCATGAATCATTGCACTTTTCCTTTATAAACAAAAATGTTAATTTACCAGGTATTATATTGCACTAATTATTCAGGATTATCAAAATGCAAAGCTTGTAGTTCAGGAAAAAAAAATGTTTGATTAGAAAAAGCTCATTTGAATGGGTTATTTTTCATCCACAGGTAATCCGGGCCTGTCACTCACCCAACACCAGTGTCTGATCCTGATATGAGCCACCATCACTGAATAAACCCCACACAAACCCTTCCATCTGCAGCCTGTGTCCTTCCCGGTCACTCACCAGATTTGGGTGGGTATCTGTACACCGAAGTGGACGGGATATCCACTTCTTCCACACCCAAGTTCTGTCTGCTCGTCAAAGCTCCCATTTCCAATCCGGTTTTTATACAGCTTTAAGAATAACAGGGCATCACACTCTTTGGCTGCTTTGTCTCCTCTTCTTCTGTACTCGCTGCCCGGTGTAGCATTAAAAGCCTCGGGAGCAGCAGCTAGCAAAGCAAACCCCGGCTGGAAAACGTCTCCTGAATTAGTTCGTGTTCCCTTTCACCGCTTATCCCTCTCTTTCGGATCAAATTTGAAGCGGTAAAGTTAGCTGTAGTAGACGCTGTGAAGCTAGCCGGAGCAGTCGCGTTAATAACGGTTAGTAACGGTTAACGTCCATAGCAGCAGCGCGTGCAGTCAAAGCTAAACACAGAGTCCATTTAAATTCAAGGTAAATGACACGAAGCAAAGCTATCCTCGTCGACATTTGGCTCCGTTAAGGTGTCGGTTGTGGCTCTCCCGGTGTTTTGTCGTTACTGGAGGCTGCCAGAAAGAGGACTGTTGTGGTGGTGGTGGCTCCCCATGACGTAAACTGACCGTGTTTTTTGCGCAGTGATCGTGTGTCGGACGGACTACACCAGCAGCAGCTCACAACGGAGACCACGGTCCACTCATGACGTCACCGGCTACGACAGACGGGGGGCCACGGGCAGAGTGGGACTATATTATGTTATAAGGGGCGCGGGTTCGAGTCCCGGTGAGGGGCCACACACAAGTGTAAAACAATAGCTTGCTATAACAGTCAAAAATGAAATAAAGTCATAAAGGATGAAAAAACTGTCAACGATATGACTTATATGATTTATGTCCTTATGTATAAAATAAAGACATTAGGATATGATATGATATTCCTATTACTCTTAAATCAGAACCATGTAATGTTGATGGTTCTTTGACGAGATCGCTGGGATCTCTGCCTTATTTGCAGGGGCGGCTGGTATCAATTGCCTTGGTGGGCTAAGCCCTTTACATTTTCAATGTATTGTAAAACATTTACCTAGTATATTCTATTAAGCTAAAAAAAATATTGTTATTATATTTTGTATATATAGTCTTTATATTTTTAATGGCACTAATATGTCTAAATTGCAGCAAATCAAGAAAAAGGGGCTTCTTTTTTACAGTTCAAGCACACTGAGACACACAGCACCGATCATCTTTCTCATCTGATGATTGATTGGTGTGAAGGCTCTCTTCTTTGAATCCACAGCAATTGGGGCTAAATGTGTTCAGCCCAGAGACTTAAAGTGCCAGGTGCTTTACCTGATTCCACCCTTTCATTTGGAAATAGAGGCAGTTTGCTCAGTTTGAACTGTTGGACCCTTCTCCCAAGTCACTCCTTACTCTCACAAACCCTCCCTTTTTTCTTCTAATTCACATGCACGTGATCAAGCACGTCTCTTCTATTAAGCACATTCTTCTTCGGTCTCTTGAGCACTTTGCTTCTTTCTTATCTTTTTTGTTTGTTTTGCCGTGTGCGCAGCAACAGCCAGTGGGGTAGCCACCTTGCTGTTTAGATTTTCCATAGCTTCACTGTTACAAGTTTTGCAGGCGCTTAGCGGCCTTATAGTAGCAGCCAATTGGGCTCATACCATTTTCTGAGAATGTGATTGGTTTCGCTAAAATAAAAAGCAGTCTAAAAAGGTGTACACTACACATAGCAATTTGATCTTTACATAAATGACTGCTTTTACAACATACTTTATGGGATAAAACAATTTTCACTCAAATAAATAAAAAAGGTTAGGTACAGCATCTTTAATTTGATTGAAACCTTGAGACATACAAAGAAACAGTGAACTCCGCTGTACTTCTGAGAGAGTGGAGAAGAAATGACAGGAAGAGCAGAAGATTTTCAGATAAATACATTAGCTTTTGCAATATTTGTTCCATTTAAAATAATGTGATTAGCATTAGTATTATTTGTTCGCCTTTAATAGAAATGTCTTGTTTCCAGTGTCCCTTTAAATAAACATTATTTTCATCTTGTTATTACAGAATGTACAATATGGTAGTTTGTGACCTGTGTGACTTTTAATGTGCATGTTACAGTCCAGACGGAGACTTGAAGGTAGAAATCTTTCTTTATCCTCTGAGTGTTCATGATTAACTTTAATTTTATACCAGTAAACCTTGTGTCTATCACTATCTGTCTCTAAGTGTCAGCCCTAACTGGCCTTTCCCCAGGGAGTACCCCGCCTCAGGCCCAAAGCTGATGGGATAGTGGGAATGGGAAAAAGCAAAAGACAATGAATGAATAAATAAAGCTTGTGTAGTCCTCCATAGGCAAAACAAACTCAATTTAGTTTATTTTTACTCAACAGTACAGTCATTAGAACTAATACAGTAAGTTCAAATAATACGTCCAGTACACACAGATATAACTCGCCACCCCATACCAACAGAGGGCGCTGTCAGTTTCATTAAGGCAGACGTGGACCGAGCCAGCCAATCAAAAGTAGCCATTCAGAGACAGCCAATCAGCGGCGGCCAACAATAGCAACGCAGAGAAAAAGGGAAAAGGAAGCGTGTTTGCCGCCATTTCACGTAAAACAGCACGGAGGACACAAGAGCCACATGTAGATTGTTTAGCAAAATCGTTACAAATTTAAAAATAATACACAAACTAAGTAATTGGTTGTAAATGGTAAGCGTTTTATTTAGCGTTGAGGTAAAACGTTGACGTCTTACTGGTTGCTAAGGGTAATAAAAGAGCCATTGTTGCTAGGGAGCAGCGAACATGAGCTACGGTAGGCCGCCGCCAGACGTGGAGGGAATGACCTCCCTGAAAGTGGACAACCTGACTTACCGCACTTTACCGGAGACCTTACGCCGGGTTTTCGAGAAGTACGGCCGCGTAGGAGACGTCTACATCCCGCGGGACAGGTACACGAAAGAGAGCCGTGGGTTCGCTTTTGTCAGGTTCTTTGATAAACGCGACGCGGAGGACGCAATGGACGCGATGGACGGAGCTCTGCTGGACGGACGGGAGCTGCGTGTGCAAATGGCCCGGTACGGACGGCCTCCAGACTCCATGTACAGCCGCAGAGGAGCCCCACCGCGGAGATACGGAGGAGGGCGCCGGAGCAGGAGGTAAACGTGGTTTTCATGTTAAGCTTTGTGTATGGGGGCCTGCATTTCCGCAGTTAAAGGAGCACGTGGTGCACCGAAGGACGGAAACGCTGTGTTCCTGTTGCCAGCTCATGTTACCTTATTGGTTTAGCCATGTCTGTTTCCAAATCAATGGGTCGCAAACTTAAACTTGGTTTTACAGAGCCTTATTTGTTTGCAGCTGTTTATAACAAGATGTTTCGGATAAATATATCATCAGTAGCGTGGGTTTATCTCAATGACATCCATTTCCAAGTTTTAAGCACGCAGTTCAGCAATTTGGGAGTTGCTAATACAACATTTAATGCTCTTTTGCTCTCATGTTTGGGCTTTTTTTTATTGCAATATGTCCCACTATTGTTGGCTTAAAGCTGTTTTCGGGTGTTTATGCAGTGTTGAAACCTTGACTATTTTGTGATTAAGCCAGTTCCTTGGGATATGAATATTTGTATATTTTTAATGTAGTGGCTCCAATATCAATGATGGCACCTTTGTTCATACGGTTCTCGGCACAGTGGTTAGCACGCCCGGCTCACAGCAAGAAGGTCCTGGTTCGATTCCCGTCCAGGGCAGGGCTTTTCTGTGTGGAGTTTGCATGTTCTCCCTGTGTCTGTGTAGGTTTCCTCCGGGTACTCGGGTTTCCCCTACCACCAAAAACATGTACAACAGTCCCTCCACAAACATGCATACATACATATAACTATTTTCTCGTTCTGATTTAGCTAGTATGAGCTGATTGAAGTCTACAGAGCTGTACATGAAACTGTTCAATATACACTGAGTCACAAAGTCTTTCTCTTTCCACAGCCGCTCTGGCAGCCCCCGACGCCGCAGACGGAGCCGCACCCGAAGCAGGTCCCGCTCTCGCAGCCGGCGCCAGTACAGCCGCTCCAGGTCCCGCTCCTACTCCAGATCTAAGTCCAGATCCAAGTCTAAGTCCAGGAGCCCCAGACGCAGCAAGTCTAAGTCCCCTTCAAGATCCAGGTCTCACTCCAGGTCCAAGTCCCGCAGCAGGACTCCGGCTTCTAACAGAGGCTCCAAGTCCAGGTCGAGGTCTAAGTCCAAGAGCAGGCCCAAGTCTTCAGGGGACAACGAACCAGAGTCTTAAACCACGACTGGACACAACCAGGTACCAAGGGGAATGCAGGATTTAGTTCGTTTTATTATGATAGTCAGATTTTAACAGTAGATTATTTTATTTTATATATATATATATATATATATATATATATATATATATATATATATATATATATATATATATATATATATATATATATATATATATATATATATATAATTTTTTTTTTTTTTTTTTTGCAGAGTTAAGAACAACACAGCACTAGAGACGCACTGATGGTCATTTTAAAAACAACTACAGCAGCCGTAACTGTTAAATAATTTAAAGGAATAGTCCAGTACTTTGTTTATTTAAAAAAAAAAAAAAAAGAAGAAAGGCATGTCAGATCCTAACCTATAGAAATATGCCCTATGGCTACTTATAGTTTTATATTTGCCTTTTTTAACTCTTCAATGGCTCTGATTGAGGGGTGAAACTAAAGGTCTTGTGTGCTCTGTTAATTTGTTTAAGATTGGTACCAGCTGATGTAGCGTTTGCATCAGTGCGTCTCTACCTGCAGTTATTTGTAGACAAATGCAAAGTACACATGGGTTTTATCATCTGGCCTCTGTATTAGAACATGTTTAAAGTGAATCCTATCTGCACCATGTCATATTTAAAATAAAAATGGGGGGAGTGAATGGGAGGGGGCTGCTGCTCTCATAAATTTTCCTAAATGCTGAATTTTTTCCTCCAAGCTGCTGCTGGAGTCCTGTAAGAGAGGAGGATGGGGTGGTGCAGTGTGAGAGCAGTTAGTGAGAGAGCCGCCCATGTGACCTGCCTGTTGCTGAGAGCCAGGGGTTGCTATGGAGCAGGTGGCCATGGCGCTGGGGTTGCTATGGAGCAGGTCGTCTTGGCGGTGTCCAGGCGGTCAGTTGGTGTGTGAGGTGGTGTTGGTGAGGTATGTTCACAGGGGCCACAGGCAGAGGGCGCTCCCTCAGGGACCCTCCAGGTTTGTGTTTCACATCATGGACCAACGAGGAGATAAACTGTGGGCTTTAGACGTGAACATTTGACTTTATATTGGTTCAGAAAAGGTCGAGCAGCTCACTGCTCGTATACGGGCTGGGCAGTAGGGATTTTAATAACCCTAACCCATATTTTTATACCTTTTTAACCACATCTGTCACTGGGTGGTACTGAGGTGTGTCCACAGGGAGTTTACTAATACTTTGTGCAATAGGAAAAAAAAATACCTTTGCCAGGCTACATCATTTCTACAACATGGTAGGGCACTGGACAACAAGCTTGTGCGCTTACACAATGGTACAGTTATGTGCTTCCTGGTCCACTCAAAACTGCCCTTTGTGGGAGTCCAAAGGTTATTCTGCTCAATAGGGTGGTTTACAGCCTGAATTCCTATTCAAACAAGTCTAGATAACACATTTAGATTATTTTTTGGCCCAGCCCTAATTAGTTCTCCATTAAAACGTCAGGACAGGAGTTTGTGTCCTCTCGTTATTCCTTTTGCTGACTGTCTCTTGTCTCTACCTTTTGCAGATCTCAGCAGATGAGCCTTTACTGAAGACTTCAGGACGTGTCTGACCCAGAACTGGCTCCACTGTTTTTCACCAAACGCAGACTGAAAGGTTATTGGAACATGGTCTAAAATATTTTAATGATTAATTTTGACTTCATTACCATAAAACTAATTCTGTATCTTCAAAAAAATTGTTTATAGAGTTGAGCTTTTGAAAATTGATGACCTGCATTTGATCTGTTTTTCATTTGGTTGGATTGTAATGTATTTTTTTAATAAACCCTTTTTTTTTTTTTTTTTTTTTTATATATCTTGGGTTTCTTTGATTAAAATACTTGTTGGTTAATTCTTGTGATGCTTTTTCAAGTGGTTGTGTAATAGTTATGTAGCACAATGAAGCCTATATTAAGCTATGAAGCTGTTAAACTGTACATAAAGAGCAAACACAATACTGCAGTGCCACTGCTTTGTATCTAGCTTCTCAAACAGCATTTCTTTCTCCTCACTTTTTTTCCTCCTGTCTGTAAGTTTACTCTCCTGTGACTCTAACCCTCTCTTTTGTGTATCTCTTGTGCACTAGGCGCAGTTGTGTAGCAGTAGCAGAGTAATGCTGGTTAAAGTTGCTGTTAAAGATGCGGTGATGGTGATGAAGGTGGTGATGATGTTGGCGTGTTGCGTGGGGCTCGACCCTCCGCTGCAGTTTGCCGGTTTGTACGCTGTGGCAGTTTCCATCCATTCTCCTGTTTTGTGTCATTTCCTTTTTCTTTTCCCTTTTACTTTAACTGAACAGGCAGGGTTCCCACTTGACTTTAGAACCTGGGAGTCTTCACACGGTTTTCCATTTTTATTACATACATGGAAAATGTGTGATGCTAAATTGTTCTGGTCGTGTTGTGGAAAAGGTTTGAACTACTGTACTAAGTACTGGATATGTTGGGGCCATTATCAAAGAAAAAATGTATTTTTTTTTTTTTACTAATGTTGAGCATATGCATCTTCAGAGTCTGACAGGCTATTAACACAAGAATGCTGGTCAGGAAAATGCAACAGTTACCCAAATCAGTCACAACGCATTAGGATGCAATCCGTTTTCACTGCCGCCCAAAACAATGTAGTGCATATGCCAGACCAGTAGGGGGTGGGTTTTCTTTTCCTTCCCCGATTTTGGTTAAACAATGGTCTCTTGAGAAAATTCTTAATGGTGAACGATGAGCCATCGAACACAACTTGTAATGGTTGTCCTTGGATGGTCAGTTTTTCAACTTTGTGTGCTTTTATGTCAAATTATATTTAACTGAAATTTACTGATGCAGTTCTTGGCTGTTATTAAAGAAACGTACTCTAACAAACATGGCTGTAGGGGGTTAAATATAGTGTCGGGGAGGAGTTGCTGATGAGGTTGATGTAGAAGGTGGAGATGTCACTGCAGCTTGAGTTCTTTTCTGCTGCAGCAGCCTCTACTTTTCACTGGTAACTCCCTTCCACTCCGCTTTATTCTTGTTCTGCTGCAGCATCTCGATCTCCCGTTTGTTCCCCTCTGCTTGCGTTAAACATCTCTTGAGAATTGCTTGGTACATGTTTCAGTCTAACTTTGTTCGTATATGATCCAGGTCTTATTTGGGAAATGGTGGATTTTAATCAACTCTATTCAAATATTAACTGGGAAACAAAACTTGCGACTTCTCAGTTCTTTATCCAACTTGAGCAGGTTTTTGTGCTTTCCCCCTCCATTGAAGACCCAGTAAGTGAGCACTACAAGGTATTCACTGTAAAAAAAAAAAACATCTTAATGGATAACAGAGCATATTTATCCTCTCAAATGACAATACTTGAAATCTTAATAGTCTTGCGAGATGATTTGATCAATTGATCAAATTTTTCTTTGTATGTGGCCCTAATCCATTAAAGATTTTTCAAGTTGTGCTAAATTTGTTGGTCATAATGCTCACGACTGCAATAGATAGATTATTCTCAAGGAACTGTGGGAACCCTGACAGACTGCTTCCTCTCTCCTGTGGGTTTATCCTGTTAGTCGCTTGTTGAAAACTACCTGGGTTCAGTGTGACCTGGAGTAAAGGTTTAAAAAAGCGGTTCTTTCTTTGCTGCGCTCATGTGCTCTTCTAAAATGTCTCTGCTTGTTTTTGCTGCAGGTAAATGCTAATAAACATCTCTGCTGTAAATAAATCACCCGTTTAGATTCTTGTCTTCATTATTTGTGATTTTTAGCTTGTAGCCTCTAAAGTCAGTGGTGTTATATTTATAAATGTATATTTATTCATTTAGCTGACGCTTTTATCCAAAGTGACTTACATTAGGCCTGTGTTACAGAACACCACTGGAGGCAAGGTGGTTGAGTGTCTTGCCCAAGGACACAACGACAGTATGACCTGCGGGGAGACTAACACTTATTAGTAACAATATTAGTGCTTGTAAGGTTTCATCTACTTCTGAGTCTTTAAGACATCACTTTTAACATTGATTTCTACATTTTTATGCATTATTTTGTAAATTCCATTTAAACGTTCAAATCACACTAAAACCTGTTTAATCCAACAGTGGGTGGTTCTACAGTCCTAATTTAAAATACATGAAATAAGTTAATCAAGCCTAAGCTGGTCTGATTGGTCTGCAGCAGCTAAATTCAACACAAGGACAGGTTTACACTCTGTGCACTTCTTTCTCTTTAAATCCTAATTCTCATTTTAATTCAGTTACAAAGCCCCTTTGCAGGGAGAGTATAAATAGACCCAACTCATCAGCTTTGTGACGGGCAACTGTCTAGGGCTCTCTGGAAAACGACCAAATACATGAACATTTGTATTTTTTACATTTTCCACATTTATCTTTTCAGCAAGTCATTTCTGCTGAAAATGAAACAATTGTATATTGAGTGTAATTCGTCAGTTTTAAAGCCACAACATTCAGAAAAATAATTTAGAGACAATGCTAGCAATGGTCTTGATTAAGTTCTGTTTCTCCAGCTGTGAACCGAGTAATGCTTATAACGGATGAAAAAATATGAATTTATATAAAGGCATTTAAAACATAAAAAAGCCCAAAGACAGAACTCGTTTTTGTGTGGATATGTAAAGTAAGGGAATGCTTAACTATTATTGCATTACCATGTGGCTAAAAAGGGGGCAGGTCATATATTTATTTTTTAGTTTATTCTGGAATTGTGTCGATTGTAAAGTAGCATAAACCAAATAAATAAACCTTGGGGTTTTAATGAAAATGTTCTATTGTTAAATAATAACTCTGGGTTTAAATGAAAAGACACTGTTAAATGTCACATTTTTGGTGATAATAGGAATTTGTAGGAAGTATAAAAGGTTAAAGACGGAGTCAAATGCTTCCAAATCCCAGGAGCAGACTGACGGGACGCGTGTCCTGATCTGGAGTCTGTTTACGGCTCACGGGCCCCGCCTCACACCGCTTTAATCCGTCCGATCTGTCCCGTTACTCGCTTGTTGTTGATGGGATTAACGCCGGTTCTGAGAGCTCCGCACGTTGCAGCGGGACGTGTCCTGCCTGTGTGCGGAGGGGGCGGGGCTTTATGCACTGACGTCATACGTAAGCAGCGTGTCCGTAAGTGTGTGGGGGGTGTGGTCATTAACGGACACAGGGACAGGTAGAGGAATGGCTTTGAGCCGCTTAACGGACTGAGGACACACTTAAAGACGAAATTAACCACAATAAAAGCTCAAAAATGGATTTAACTTTCGTCTTATTCGCTGTTATCTTTACGCTGTTGGCTATTGTCGTCGCCACGTCGCTGTTGAACGGGTCCTCGCATTATCCAGACTTCGCCTGGACTAATAACTCCGGGCAGAGGGCGGACAGTCCAGCCCCGGGGGCGAAGCAAAATGGACACGTCTCCTCCCCCGTGAAAAAGAAGAAGAAAGCGGAATACGACTGGAGCGAGATGAGCGGGAGCTCCCATGACCACTGGGACGTGGTCAAAACCGTGCTTTCTGTGAGTTTTGTTCAGTGTGAACGCGGGACGGTCGTTACGTCATTAGCTCGTAATCAGTTGGAGTCACTGCTCTGACCCAGCTCTGACTGACGGGGCACAATGCGAACTATTAAGAGAATAGAGCATGGTTTTTTAGTTCTGTTAATGTTTAGTGTCATTGTACCAGGTTTAAAGGCATCTCTGATTCTGTGCCCTTCAAAAACTACAAGTTAAATCCCGGCTTACTTGTTTAGTCTTTTTTCATATAGTTCTGTTGTTTTCAAGGATCTCTCATTTGAACAAACTAGTCAGTGAGAAGTTGGTTTCCTCATATTCACTTTTGAATGTTAATTTACAGAGCCCCTGGTGTCGTATATAAAGGATCCTACATGTTACAGATTTAATGCCACGTCAGTAAATCTACCTTTTTAGGGCTGATCCAAAAAAGCTCAACAGGCTTTAGATAGTCCAGGAGGCAGGGCAGGTTTATTGTGTGAAAATATATGACCACCTTTGGTGCCTTTTTGAGTCAGTGGCTGAAGACATCTTTAGTCAATACGAGGCAGGGACAATAAAGTGTATGCTTATGAGACAAAGCCTGAAACTGTTTGAGCTGTAAACATTGAATCAGATTTAATTTTATGTGTTGCACTGACTTTGGCTGAACTTACTGTGAGTGAGAATATTCAGATAAAGGCTGTATTCAGAATAAACTCGCATCACTTGAATAGACCAGTAGAAAAGTGAATTTAAAGCTTAAACAGAGATTAACTTTTTTTTTTCTTTTATTTAGTTTGTCTAATTTGTTTAATCTCCTAAACATACTGTACCAGGACCCATCTGTGGACAAAATCATCATCGAGGCTTTATAAGAAGGATTTTAATATTTGAGAATGATCAGCCCACAGCAGGAGTTTGAACAATCACAGGTCACTTCAGAAAAAAGGAGCGCTCTCATTGGTCGACACTGATGTCAACAATGAAGGTTCAAGAAAATAAACTAGGAAATGAGTTGTTCTGCTGCAAAACAGTTGTTATTTTACAACAAAAGATAGAAAAAAGGGCAGCAGATTAAACACTGATAATTGTTGGTAATGTTTTGACTCAGTGTTTAACGAGACAGAGATAATTACAGAATCTCTACAGTCTAACGGGAAACTCGGAGATAAAAGTTTTAGGTTAGTTCTAAACTTCAGTTTAATGGATCAGTGTTTCGTGGAAAAAAGGCCCAGTTTTACTTTTTTAATTTAAAAAAGCAGAAAAGGTTACTGCTGCGGGAGAAAGGAGGGACTGAGACCAGGACAAAAAAAAGAAAACAGGAAGTGATGCTTTAAAGGACTCCTTTATTTAAAAGATATTTTAGATGTAACTTATATTTAATCAGATATTATTTATATTCCTCCAAAGCTGTGGATGTTTCTAGAGTTCACAGCTTGGACCAAACAAAGCAGTGAAGGTGAGTTTCATTTGCACCGATGCACCTCAAGAGACTCGAGTGTGAAAAGATAATCATATGGACTCTGAGTCAGTCACAGCTGAAGAGGAGTGGAAAAACAAGGAGCTCAGGAATAATGTCCAGTTTTTCCATTGTTCACAACAGACAGGTAATGATGAAACTCCTCTAGAAACTACAGTAAGTATATCCTGAGTGACAAAGTGAGACCCGACTTCCAGACATGGCTTCAGTTCCTTCATCACAGACTCAGGCAGTGCTGAGGGGCCACAATAGTTCAGAAGAATCCTCTCAGGGGCCGAAGACGGTGACACTTGGAAGCTTTTATAAAATTTTCATTTGAGTCTTACAAAAGTTATCTTTAATATTAATTTCCCTTTTTTATGGAAACAGGTTTTAGATGGATTTAAACAGGTTTGAGTTGGGTTTGTCTTTGCAACAAAAACTGGCTTAACCTAAACAATTTCATGAACATAAAATCAATCTAATTCAGATCCATCTAAACCCTGTTTATCAATTTGTTTATCAAGAAAAAAGTCTGCATAACATTCTCATTGTAGCTAAGTTCTCTTAGATAATTGTAAAAAAAAAAAGTTAAACTTTTACCGTAACCTTTTTTTTTTCAAGATGACCTGGATGACTGAGAACCTTCACAGACATGTTGCTACTTAGAATAGTGTGTTCTTTGGCTTTTATTTATTTCATGGGTTGCTCAAGAGTCCTTGAAGCAAACTGGTTGCTGTCCCTTTTTCTCCAATTTAATGTTTTCACCGTTTTAGACAATAAACCCAAAATGTAAAGAAAAATGTGGACTTAGCCTTAAATCAGAGTTAACTCTGTGTAAATCCTGAATACTGTCCCTGGTGTGACCCTCTGTGGCAGGAGGAGGAGCAGGTGACCACCTCCGCCTGTAACCCGCCCGAACCTGCCCCGGGGGCCACGTGTTCGAGTTTAGAGGTACACCCTGCTCCGGGGACGGGGCGGGGCTCTTTCATTGGGCTCTCTGGATCTGAGCTCCTAAAGTGTGCTTTCTCTCACCCCCAGAACGAGGGAGCCGCAGAGAGCCCAGACCTCAACGGTGAGTTTTTAAACGGTCTCAGAGATAATGGACTGTGGAAGTGTTAAACTAAAGGCTGGTGTATGTTTCTCTCTTTTTGTTTTACAGATAAAGTACAATCCAACTCCAACAACTGTTTCAAATACCTTCCCGGGAAGTCGAGGTCCCATCATTTGGAGAAGATGATGTCGGGAGATGAGCTCGAGGAGGAGCAGAGGTCAGTATCTGGGTTTAACATTCAGCAGAGTTCAAAATGTTTGTCAACTAAGAACTAAAAAGACAAGCTAATTAAGCTAAAGTATACATTTTCCAGCAGTTCTTTTTCTTCTCTTCTTTTGTTAAACGGTTGTTCTGAGCCAAAGTTCCCTGTATCTCCACTGGATGTATGAGTTTGTACATAAGCTGTTGATGGGCTGTGATTTTGACAGGTGTAACAAACCTATCACAAAGGATATAAAAACATAATGAGACTGTTTGATTGACCAGGGGTGCTTAGCCCCAGGGCGTTCTTGGAGAAACCAATAAGAGAGTAGCCTCTGGTCTTCTGTTCGTCAAAAGTATTATTTACCTCCATTAGACCCAAAAAGCAAGACAAGAGAACCTTTAGTGTTTGTTTATTTGGCTCCTGAGTCCTGAGCCGCTGTCTCACCTCGTGTTCACGTGTTAATGGAGGTGTGTGTCTACATTTAGCCGAACCCTGCGGCTCCAGACTGAGTCAGTGCCAGGCATTAACCAACGCACCAGCCACTAGAACAGCACTGTGTTTGAACCTGAACTGATAAAGAAACAGGAAACAGCTGTAATAAAACCATTTCTGCTGCTGCCATTCTGCTGTTATCTTCACAGGAGAACGTACCACTTTAACTGCCTGTGAAGGAGAAAAGCAGAGTCCTGTGGTAAAGTATTATCAACAGATTCTAACAGGTGTCTCCTGAACCCGCTCTAGCAGTGTTTTCACAGACATTTTAACTTCAGCCGTGATTATGTTTTAAATCCTCAGTGTTTTGCTGCTGCAGTCCTCTCCTGCTGCTGCTCATGTTTTACAGCTTTGTGGAGGTGTTGATTGTGTCCCCAGTCAGACCTCAACACCTCTAGTCCTGCCACTAGAGGGAGCCACTTCACTCTCTGAACTGCACATACTTTGGGTTTTCATAAATTCAAAACAGATTTAGACTAAAAACATACAACAGCTCTGGAAGTGGTTTTACAATTATCAAATATTACTACAATAATGTACAGCTTGCAATAAAAAGAGTAAAAGTATCTGGACTAGATTTTTAAAGTGTGCTAAATGACTAAATGTAAATGTTTTTAAAGTGAAAAAAGAGAACCACTCCTTGAGTTCCACAAGTTTACCCCATTCACAGAAAGATTGGTTTTAATCCCTTATTTCTTGAATGTATTATTTCTGATTTCAAACAAAAGCAACATATTTTTAGGCAGTAACTTATTTTTTACTTTATACATGACCTGTGCTGTGTTAAAATCAACACGATCACTTTAAAGTTTTATATTTGATAAATATTGATGTAGTTGATTGATTTTCTTTTATAACTTAATGGGTGATGATCTTCCATATAGCTTTATTTTTGGATTTATGCAGTATAGCAGTTTTATTTATTGATTTTTTTTTTAATGGTAATAAACTACATATGCACAGAATAAGGATATGGATCATTTTTGTTCTCATAAGCTTCTGTTTACTGCCAGAACGTGTTTGAGACTGTCTGAGTCCATAGTGTTATGTTTTTTTGAGCGAGCTCCTGTAGAGGGGACACTGTATTTTATGTCTGTTTATGCACATGACTGACTGTTGGAGAGGTTTAGATCTTTAAATATATGTCAGCCGTAATTTGGACAGTCTGTTCATTTAGGTCAGCCCCTTCTGTGACACAGGCTAAGGACATATACTTAAAGATACTAAATCTAAATTTCTCCAACATTGACAAAGACATTCAAAGGGGAAAAAGGCGTAAGCCAAACATAAAAGTTGTTTCTCTCTCTGTGTGTCGTCTGTCAGGGTACAACGTGAGCAGCTGGCGGCCATCTTCCAGCTGCTGAAAGAAAACCAGGAGACGTTTGGAGACGTGTCACAGGGAGACATCGAGGAGCAGCTCAAACTCTATTCCATCTGAGACTCGGGGACTTTTCCAGGACGTTACCAAAGATGACACTAAAAACTCTAAAACTGAGCTAAAACTTGCACAAACTCAAACTAAATACATTACATTTCCTAAATTGTAATGTTCTGTTCGGTGACATTTCCTTTAATGTAAAACTAACACCTCTCCAGCTTCACCAGCAGAGGGCGCTATTGTACATATATTTATATTTGAAAAACATCCGCTAACTTCAGTGTAAGCTTTTTCAAGATCTAACACCATGTTTGGATTTAACACAATATTTACAATGTCTGTATTTACATTTTACAGAGTCATACTACAATGTTAATGTAGATTTTTACAGTTTTGTGAAATAATCTGTTTTACTGAATATTTAATTATATTATGTAACAGTTGGAATTTCTTTTTTTATACAGTTGTGCTCATGGCAGAATTTGTGATTTTGGTTTTTTTTGGCCATTTTTTTTCAAAGAATATGAATAATAACACAAAAAACATTCACTCATAGTAGTTGGGTGAAGCCAGGGCCGCGGGAAGTCATTTTGAACAGGGGGTGCTGTGAATGTTTTTTTTTTTTTTTTTGACAAAAAACCTATGAGCCTATAGGTCTATTTAAAATACATTTTAAAAATAAATACATTGAGATTTACTACTTTATTGTCATATACACTTCAGCCAGGGTCTGAAACACACAGACATCAGTTCGCAGATATGCGCAATGCGCTATTAATCTGAAGCAGAAGCAGAATCAGAAATAATAGTTTAATAATCGAAAGAAAACAAAATAATTACTTTCATTACAATTTCAGATAGCCTATACATACATGCAACTTATTTAGATACAACAAAAATAATATTACAACAAAATATAATATTAATCAAGCTTCACAATAACGCTAAAACAACGCTGACAATTTTGGTCAGCTGGCTTGAGTCACTGCACGTTTGTCACACGCAATTCTATTAACTCCAAAATCTTTTTACGCACACCACAAGGAAATAATCTCTGACTATTTAATTTGTTTATTGAACAGTTCTCCACATCCATTACGCAAAGAACACACGCACAGTATAAAGCTTTCTGTCTCCATCTCCAACCTTTTTACACAAACCACAAGGAAATAATCTCCGACTATTTAAACGGGTTTTAACAGTTCTCCACAACCATTACGCAAAGAACACACGAACAAAATAATACTCTCCATCTCCATCCCCACCACCTTACAAAAATACTATAGTGTACTACTTACAATTGCTTGGCTAGTCAAAGCTGATCCCACACTTGTTGCCAAAAAAATAAATGTTACAAGCGCGGCAGCACCATGCTCTTACCTGAGCTACATGCAGGCGGGGTGCCCTGCAGTGTGGTTACAGGTGTCCAAATGTCGAGGTGCGCTCTGGGGTCGTGGAGATAAAGTCTCTCTTGAGGGGACGAATGTCCAGGGAGTTCAGAATGTCTGTGTTGGTATGCATCAGCGAAAGGTGTGTGAGTCTTTTCTGGGTCATGGTGCTGCGTACCCATGTCTTCAAAAAACGCAAGGCGGAGAAAGTGCGTTCGGCCACGGAGATGGGTAGGCACAGACATAACTCGATCAGTTTTTCTATCTCTGAAAACATGGCTCTTGTTTGTGGCTGGAGCTTTATCAAACATGATGCTACATCTTGGACTGTGACACACATAAACCCTCTGTCTTTTGTGACATCGGCAAGCTGCTTGGCGATGCTTGGCCTAAGCATTTTGAGCTGGAGTTCAAGGCGGTGACCTGCCTGCCTGACGTTGACAACGTAACTTCCGAACCTGTGATGATTAGGCCTCAAAATATGAAATTAAAATCCAAAATATACGTAATAGCCTACGTGTGTCAAAATCATTTTCTAAAATATTCATAAGGAATTTATAAATTGTGCAAAATATTTTAATAGGCCTACATTTTTTTAATCTCCCTCTCGTCTCTAGGGGGTGCTGCAGCACCCCAGCACCCCCACTTCCCGCGGCCATGGGTGAAGCTATTTATTGTCAAACAATTGTGATTACACTTGTTTTAATCATAATGAAACAGAAACTACCCAAATGACCCTGATCAAAAGTTTACATACCCTGGCGATATGGGGCTGATAACATGCACAAGTGACACAAACAGGTTTGAATGGCTACTAAAGGTAACCACCCTCACCTGTGATCTGTTTGTTTGTAATCAGTGTGTGTGAACAAAAGGTCAGTGAGTTTCTGGGCTCCTGACAGACCCTTTCATCTTTCATCCAGTGAAAAGCTAAATAATTGTCAAAGGATCTGCGAGAAAAGGTCATTGAAATGTATAAAACAGGAAAGATCTAAAAAGATATCCAAGGAATTAAAAATGACATCAACAATGTTCAAAATGAGGGATTCTGTTGAAACAAAACCAAACCAAGACCAGGTAAACCAACAAAACCTTCAGCCACAACTGCCAAGAAAATTGTTCAGGATGCAAAGAAAAATCCACAAATAACTTCAGCTAAAATACAGGACTCTCTGGAAAAAAAGTGGTGTGGTTTAAGATGCACAATAAGGAGGCACTTGAACTTGGCACTTGAAAGACATTACAAACAATACTCCAAACAGCACAGAGACAAGCCTCAATACTTCTGGAACAAAGTTATTTTGAGGGATGAGACCAAAATTGAACTTTCTGGCCACAACCGTAAACGTTACATTTGGAGAGAAGTCAACAAGGCCTAAAGGTACACAGTCCTACTGAAACATGGAGCTGATGTTTTGTGGATGTGTGAGCTACAAAGGCACAGGAAAAGATAAATGCAGCATGTTATCAGAAAATACTGGAGGAACATTTGCACTCATCTGCCCAGAAGCTGCTCATGGGACGTACTTGGACGTTCCAACATGACAACGATCCAAAGCACAAGGCCAAGACGACCTGTCGTTGGCTACAGCAGCAGAAAGGTTCTGGACTGACTTCAGTATCATCCACAACTACCACAAAAGACTTCCAGCTGTCATTGAAGTTAAAGGTGGCATTACACGGTATTAAGAACTGAGGTATGTAAACTTCTGATCAGGGTCATTTGGGTAGTTTTCTGTTGTCATTATGATTTAAAAAGAATAAACACAGTTGTTTGACAATAAATTGCTTCATCCAAACACCAACCTTGAGTTAAAAAAAAAAACAGAGTATTTAAACTTATGAGCACAACTGTATATCTTTGAGAGGAGTATATTACTGATATTTTTATTACAAAAACGTTATTTTACTAGAACAGATTTCTGTAAGCAAAATTTATTCTGTGACGTCGAGGTTCTCAATGACTTTTGCAAAAGCCTGAAGAATATATGTAGCGTGTCGCAATTATGTTTGGTGGGTCGCTCTGAGTGTGTTTTTTTTCTGTCAAAGAGCATTCAAATATCCCAGATGTTATTGTTATGACAATATTTAAAATAGTTACCATATACGGCATATTTTTCTGATGTTGTGCAAACCTAGTAATTATTGTCTCCACTGCATTAAACTCGAGCAGAACCTGTGCCTCAAATACACTGCCCACGGTACGTCTGTAGTTAGTCATTTGTGTTGTGTTTGTCATGTATTCTCTGATTCTCAGTGATTTTTGTAAATAGCTCAACAGTGCATAAATATTTATACAATTGTATTTCTCTTTTTTATGATCAGCCTTTTTTTTTCCTATTTGATTTAGATTTATCAAGAGGCAGTACAAACAGACACAGAATAAACCTCTGGATAAACATACAACCAATTCTGAAAAGGCCGTGACATTGTGTAAAAGTTACACTACAGAGTAAAAAGTGTAGAAAATGACAGAAGACTGCGACTTTTTAAACAAAAATTACAGCTATTCCTAATTGTTCCACTGGGGGTCGCACTGTTTAGTGGATGACAGCAATGCAATGACTCTTGTTGTAAATAACCTCCTGTGGGACCCTGATTATCCAAAATATCACTGAGGAGAATGGAAAATCTGTGTGTTTGATTTGAACGCAGCCAGTTTCAGAAAATAAATGAGCTGTAGCACGTCTGAGGAAAGAGCAGTCTGTTTTTACCTGTAACCGAGAGCTGAGTGAGGCAGCAGAGTGTCATCTACTGTTACTGAACATAGCATTAGCATCAAAGAAATATTGTTAGGGTGAGTTTGTGAAAACTGTTCTTTTTGAAGGCCTTTCCCAACATTCGTCTTTTTTCAGTTGGGATTGATGAGAGCACAGACATTATAATGTAACTGTACTTCTTATCTCTAAAACAAAAGGAAGGTTATTAAGTTATTATTTTACTTCCTGTTACATTACAGCACATTCCTGTCACTGTCTGGACTCGGTGCTTATTATGTGTGTTTCTATGTTGTCTTATTCGAAATATACAAGGGGTTCACATTCTGTGTATACAGTATGGGTTATTGTGCTTCTTTTGGCATTCTATTTGAGTTAGCATTAAACATAAAGTAACACAAGCACATTTTACATCACAACTATCTTCAATTTGCTTCCATTTTTTCTTTTAACCACACTGTAGTGATCTACAAGTTAAGCGTTAGTAGTAGGGCTGCACGATTAATCGTAATTTAATCGTGATAACGATATCTGTCTCCCACGATTAATTAACCATAATCGTCGCAATATCAATATGTAAATACCAAGCACAAAACAAACATTGTAGGGTTAGAAATCATTCTTTTTTCTTATGGGTTGAGAGTGTACGGATGATAAACTGCGTCACGTCTCACGTGACGGTGTTTAGATTTCAAGCGCGCTCGCGCTCTCATAGCTTGCACAGTTGGCGTCAAGCAATAAGCTCTCACAGTCATTCAGCCAACAGAAACAAACATAATGGCAGAGCAACAAGATGAAGGTGAAGAAGTGCGTTCGTTAGTTCCCAAAAAGGGTCATACTCCATTGTTTGGAAGTATTTCGGGTTCAGTGAACGTGATGTTGATCAGGTACGAGTCCTATGCAAACTGTGCTCCTGTTCCGTACAGACGTCGCAAGGTAACACAACAAACCTCGTCAACCACCTTAAAAGCCACCATAAAGTACAATATCAAGAATTTCAAAGGTTGAAGGCACAAAAGCTGCAACCACAAAAATCCCCAGCCTTCCACAACACAGACAACAATAACTGGGACATTGCTCAACGCAATACCATATTCGCCTTGCTCGCAAAGACACACGGAAGTAATAGAGGAGATCACGTTTCATTTAGCTAAGGATATGTGTCCAATAAACACCGTAAGCAATGAAGGGTTTAAAAAAATGATTGCCACACTTGACAAAAGATACAGCATACCCTCACGCAACTATTTTTCTAATGTTGCTTTGCCTGGGCTGTATGCGAAATGCCGACTGGAAATAGAAAGAGAAATCCGCAGTGTTGAATATTTTTCTGCCACAACCGACCTGTGGTCAAGCAGAACTACGGAGCCGTATCTGAGCTTGACAGTTCATTTCATTGACAGCGAGTTTGAAATGAAAAGCAAGCTTTTGCAAACTTCGTTTTTCCCACAAGACCATACAGCGGAATATATTGCAACAGGCCTCAAAGAAGCGATTTCTGCATGGGGTTTGCTTGATGAAAGACTCGTCTGCATCACAACGGACAATGCTGCTAATATGATCCGGGCAGCATCTCTGAATAACTGGACGAGACTACAATGCTTTGGACATAGACTTCATTTAGCTATTGGTAAGTTGCTTTAACATTTTCCCTTTAATATAGTTTTAATCAGTGGTGGAATGTAACAAAGTATTTGTACTTCGTTACTGTACTTAAGTAAATTTTTACGTATCTATACTTTACTTAAGTAAAAAAAAATAATGCATACTTTTACTTTTACTCAAGTATATTTTTCAGCAATTATCTGTACTTTGTACTCCACTACATTATTAAAATGCGTGTCGTTACATCCTTCCGAATCTTGCATAAAAAAAATTTTGGTCGACTGACGTTTTGGCGTTGCTGGCCAATGCACATTGAAACAGATCAGAGATCTGATTGGTCAAAGAACTCATGCGCTCAGCGCGCGTTTTGAAACAACACAAGCGGAACTGATGTAAATCGAAGAAAAGGACACGGTGGACACCAAATATCAAACATGGACGAAGAGCCAACAACGTCGACTGAGCTTGAGCCTGTGCCCTGCAGCTCTGATTCTGAGAGACATCCCTGGCCTTATTTATGCAAGTTATTTGAATTTAAAGGTTCAAAGAATGACTCCTGGCATTTTCAATGTGTCAAGTGCCTACCTCAACGCAAAGAACTGTTGGCGTTTAAAAACTCCCCTTCAAATTTGAAGAAACATATAGAGGTAAGACATGCAATGCTAGTTATTAATATTTAAGTTACAAACTTGCTATGACATGGTGCTATGACTGTTATAGAAAACGGATGTCAACATAACAAAAATATCACACCAGTATAATATTTGTTTGACGTAAGTTAGTGGTACCCTAACAGGGCAACTTCTTTAGCTGGTTATTAGCACAGCAGGGACGATAGCTTGCTAGTACGTTACATTTTTGGAGATGAGCAAACTACTGCTATATCTGTACATTCGTAGTTGGCTAAAATAGCTGTTTGTTTTGACTCGATGAAAAAATGTTCAAACTTTTATACGCGTCGGCCCTAGCTTCTTTACCATACAACATTGGGTATTTAGTTGACATTCACAAGTAAGCATGCAGGCAAAACTATATCTTGGTTTGATTCGATTGTGAACAATTTTGAACTATGACAGTTGTTTTTCGTCAATATCATGACATTTTTTAGAATTTTGCAAACATAACAATTGAACAGCTCAGACATTGATACAACTGATTGTACTTTTACTTAAAAAAAATACTTTAAAGTAAATTTAAAAGTATGTACTTATGACTTTTACTTAAGTAAGATGTTGATGTAGTAATTATACTTTTACTTAAGTATATATTTTGCAGGGTAGTTGTACTTTTACTTAAGTACTAAACTTAAGTACTTCCTCCACCACTGGTTTTAATAAACTATTTTTTTCGCCCATTTTAAAGACGCACTTTTTCCAATATTACAGCGACACCTAGCGTCACACAGTATATTCAGCATATTCTGCCAAATAGTCCAAATAACGTTATGAGATTTAAAAGTTTAAAATAAAGCGACTAAGCGAGTGATATTTGGCTGATAGTACAATACTATATTTGAATGTATGTGCACCCAG
Organism: Perccottus glenii; assembly: GCA_024416835.2. Taxonomy (NCBI): domain Eukaryota; kingdom Metazoa; phylum Chordata; class Actinopteri; order Gobiiformes; family Odontobutidae; genus Perccottus; species Perccottus glenii. The sequence goes on from CM044566.2 coordinate 24,318,400, forward strand.
CAGAATTTAGAAAAAGGCAATGTTTCCTAATAAATAGTCTGATGTAGGTGTACATAATTTGTAAACATTTTTAAAAAATTGGATCAGTGTTCATAATTTAGTATTTTCGTTCTTTGGTCGTTAATAAATTAATAGCTATTAACAAATATAATTGTGTTAAAATACCAAATATTTATTTCTGTTTAAAAGTTTTGCAATTAAAAAAAAAAAGACAATGTACTTATAGTTAAACAACAAATATATTTTAAAGTAACACATTTGGGCCTTTCACTATTTTTACTTGTTGACTTCATATGCCTTGGCTTGACAATGTTTTTCTTACAATTGTTTTTCTGCAGGGAATGCTGTGAAGGATCCAAGAATTGACCGGGCTGTGGGCCTCTGTAAAAAGCTGGTGAGCGCCTTTTCCTACAGCTGGAAGCGTAAAAGGGAGTTTTTAGCAGCACAAAAGGAGCTAAAGCTCCCCGAGCACTCACTGAAAACAGAGTGTCCCACTAGGTGGGGATCACGTCAGGCCATGATAGAGAGAGTCATTGAGCAGCAGAAGGCCATTGCTCATGTCCTGTCCTCTGACAAGAAGTCCCGGCATCTTATCCCAACTTGGCAGGACATGGACGTGCTAGAGGCGATCAACAAATCCCAGAAGCCTCTGGTTGAGTTTACAGATGCACTGTCTGGTGAGAAGTGCGTCAGCGTGTCATTTATAAAGCCAGTTCTTCATCTTTTCAACTCGTCAGTCTTGAAAGTTAAGGATGATGATACTGACCTGTCAAGAGCAATAAAGTCTAGAATCTTGGAGTACCTAAATGAAAAATACAGTGACCCACAAATCCAGGCTCTGTTGGACATGGCATCGACTGTAGATCCACGTTTTAAGATGAGTTACACCGCTGAAGACAACAAAACATCAATACAGGCCAGACTGAAATCCGAGATGAAGACTGAGGCAGTGACGGTAATAAAAAAACTGAAGTGCTGCACTGTGATATTATATAGTGATTTGAGACTCCTAAATTTTTTTTTATTGTCTCTTTTGTGTGTGTAGATGCCTTCCCAGAACCACCAGAAGAAAACACTGAGGAGGATGCTGAAGCTGGATGTGCTCCAAAGAAAAAGATGACGCTAGGAAGCTACTTTAAAACTGCTGAACAAGCCTTGCCACCTAACAACCAGGAACTAAGTGTAGCTTGTGAGCTGCAGACTTATTTACAGTCATGCAAACTGGATAGTGAGGGGACCCACTAAAATGGTGGAAGGAAACTGAAAAGGTCTACCCAAGGCTTTCAAAAGTGGCAAAGAAATACTTGTGCATACCAGCCACAAGTTCTCCTTCAGAGAGAGCTTTTAGTACAGGGGGGAATGTTGTTACTTGTTTGCGGTCCTCCTTAAAGCCAGATCATGTTGACAGACTTGTGTTTCTAGCCAAAAACCTGTAACATGTCATGTATGCACACATACATGTAAGCCTATCGTAGGATAGGGAAAAAAAAGTTTTTCACATTGGAGTTTTATTCAAATTTTATTTATTTCCATTTGGCATGTAAAAGAGGCCCACTTTATATTTTGAGTTAAACATTTTCATTGGGAAGTTTAAATACAGTGACTTGCAGTATTTATGTTCTGTTTATAATGTTTGTTTTTATTTTATAAATTGCTGTTATAAAAATACTTAAGTTAAAAAAAAGTTCTTAATAGAATAATCGTGATTATTAATCGTGATTAAAATTTTGTGCAAAATAATCGTGATTATCATTTTTCTTGTTATCGTGCAGCCCTAGTTAGTAGACATTCACCCAGAAGCGGTCCCTTTAAGGGAGCGGGTATTCAGAGTTCGGGGTGCAGTAGAAGAGACGTTAGAAAGTTTTGGCTTTACAGTTGTTTCGCTGTACAATTGTGTGGATATTGAAGTGTTTAGTAAAGAAGACTCGACTCACCTCCGTCTCCTGTCTCATCACTTTACACACACCACAACACCATTTAATGATTTAACACTCAGCATGCTGTACATTTTTTGTCCAGTTGGTAGCGGCACAAATAAAGCACCTTGCATCGACCCACGTGCGATACAGTTGACAAACTGACAAACACAGGTGCATTTTACTGATGGGATTTTAAATGCACAGAGATACTGTGACGAGATCCTCATGTTGCAGCAGGATAACGCATGGCCCCATGTTGCAAGGTTCTGTACAATAACCATACAATAAAAGCTGAAAGCATCCCAGTTCTTGCATGGCCAGCACACTCAGTGGACATTACATTTACATTTAGTCATTTATCAGACGCTTTTATCCAAAGTGACTTACATTAAGGTTCCATTCACCAGTGTTACAGCTAACACACCACTGGAACAAGGTGGAACCACCTTCCTTCCGGTTGAAGGACGAACGCTCTACCACTGAGCCACTGCGCCTCCATGTCGGGATACGGACTGGTCTTTGGATCAGCCCGGGAGTTCCTGACAGACTGACAAACTTTATCAACTACACTTTTTGTTTGTGAAAATAAGCTCATAAAATATGAACAAAGTCAATGTGATGATTTTAATTATTTTAATTATTATTTTATTATTCTTTTATCTATTATTTCAACATTTGGCCAGCCACAAAACTGAATTTAATAAATAGAAATAAAATAACCAAATAATTCACAGCAACAAGAATTTTGTCTATAACAAAGCCATATAATTGTTTAATAAATAATACTAATAAATAATATAACTTTAAATTTGATCAACTTTAATTAAACTTATCAAACTTGATAAAAACAAAAGAGAAGGGAAGAAATCACTATTAATAATATTTTCACTCTCCAGCATCATCTGGTGGGTGGCCATGAGCATAAAAGCCGTTGTGAGAGAGAGCACCTGTTTTTTTTTCACCTAAGCCTGTTTTTGATTCATTTTAGGAAAAGCTTCTTTCACACACCTGTGTTATAGACAAACTGAGCACACACCTGTGTTATAGACAGACTGAGCACACACCTGTGTTACAGACGGACTGAGCACACACCTGTGTTATAGACAGACTGAGCACACACCTGTGTTATAGACAGACTGAGCACACACCTGTGTTATAGACAGGTTGAGCACACACCTGTGTTATAGACAGGCTGAGCACACACCTGTGTTATAGACAGGTTGAGCACACACCTGTGTTATAGACAGGCTGAGCACACACCTGTGTTATAGACAGGTTGAGCACACACCTGTGTTATAGACAGACTGAGCACACACCTGTGTTACAGACGGACTGAGCACACACCTGTGTTATAGACAGACTGAGCACACACCTGTGTTATAGACAGACTGAGCACACACCTGTGTTATAGACAGGTTGAGCACACACCTGTGTTATAGACAGGCTGAGCACACACCTGTGTTATAGACAGGTTGAGCACACACCTGTGTTATAGACAGACTGAGCACACACCTGTGTTATAGACAGACTGAGCACACACCTGTGTTATAGACAGGCTGAGCACACACCTGTGTTATAGACAGGCTGAGCACACACCTGTGTGCATCTGTTAAGAGGTTGTATTGCCTCAGAATCGGGACAAGGTTTTCCCGTTTGAGACACTAATTAAACTGGGGTTGAGAAGCCAAACTAATAGAAGCCCAGCAACAGCCCCACACAATAAACGCCCTTGTGTTGCAGGAGCGGGGCCTAATGGACAACACACGTGGAGTTTTTTCTGGGCTGACCTACAGCGCTCCAGCTTGTGTTGTATCACCGCCACAGGCCGACCTACCGGTCCACCAACCCAGGTATCCCTATATTGCCAGTCCGCCTCTGCCCCTTGGACCTATACCAGTACATTGAAACTGCACATTTTAAAGAGGCCTTTTATTGATGCCAGCCTAAGACCCACCTGTGCAATAATCATGCTCTCTAATCAGCAATCTGTCCAGATTTGGACAGATTTGTGAACAATATTTGAGAGAAATAGGCTTTATGTGTTCAAAGAAAAAGTCTTAGATCTTGGAGTTCAACTCATGAAAAATGGGAGCAAAAACGTGTTGCATTTAAATGTTTGTTCAGTATAGTTCAGTCTTTAGGCTCAAATATGTTCAGTTCTGACTCCAGAAACAAGGTGGTGAGACTAAAGTGTCAAAGTCAAGGCTCCCTGTTGTTTGTTGCTGGAGTTGTGTAAAAGCACTCATTTTGTTTGTGAAGGTTCTCAGTCATCCAGGTCAGGTTGAATTTGTAATCAGCTTGAACACACAGACAGAGTGAAAGATGGTACCTGCTGAAAGTCTCTCTCACTGACTCTTCATCTCTGTGTTTCCAGTGTGGTGCATCTTCATCCCCACAGCTGCTTCTCTAACGGTCTAACACTAACCCTCCTCGAGTACAAAGGTCCCAGTGACCTAGAAATAAAACTGTTCAAAGTAATGTGTTAAATATTAATCAAACAATCAAAAGACATGGGTATAAAGGTGAACTGATAATAATAAATCTGATAATAATTAAATAATAAATCTGATAATAATTAAATAATAAATCTGATAATAATTAAAATGTAGAGTGCAGTATGGTACAGTATTTCTTGTGATATTTTAGGGGTGTTCTCTATAACAAAACAGATACCATAATGCCTCAAAAAGTCCTTGGTTCAGTAATTATTGTCATATTTCAAAGGTCACAGCAATTTTCTTTTAACTGGCCGTAAGACTGCTTATTTTCTGATACGTCTTGTAACTTCATGAGCTCTTGTTATGAGGTAGTGGGGCATTACTAGTAATGACCTAGTAATAAAACGGCTCAAAGTAATGTGTTAAATATTAATCAAACAATCAGAAGACATTGTGTATAAAGATAAACCTATGCTATAACCTATAGCTATGCTATGGTTCATCTTTATACCCATAGCAAAGCATTTAAATTGCTCTAATCAATAAAAGTATGAGTGTGTGATAGATATGAAAGGTTGTGTTCAGAGCAAAATTAAGTATATGTTAAATTAAACAGCAATGCAAATTTTGTATTGCTCACTTATTTTATGTACTGTTTGGAAGTGTGGGGTAACTCATCTGTCACAAATATAATGCCTCTATTATTGTACAAAAGAGAGCCATGATAACTCTACATAGAGTTGCTCCAAACGAGCACACCACTGAACTGAAAGTCAGGACTATTACCCTTTTCTTGTCGATAGTGAAAGCAGCAGGAGAAAGTATCATTTCAAACAAGCTTTTGCTAGAACTACATTAAAACAAATGTGTATTTCTGTTGCAGGTGTAAAGCATTGGAATTCCCTGAAAAATGATCTAAAAAATGGTTCAAACATTCTCCAATTTAAGAATGAGTGTAAACATAATTTCTTTCCATTACACACAAATTTGATAGCTTGGCTGCAAATGACTTTTGTTGTTTATGCTGTAGAAACCTGTGGCTTATGTAAAACTGATCGAAGAGCAGTCCCGCGCGCCATCTTAACTGTTTTAAACAAAGTGTGGTGCAAGGCAACGCTCCAGCGGCACTATTAATTTTTAATTTCCATTTGTAGCAATATTTGCACATGTAATTAATATTTAATATTATTAATATTAATGTTTGTATACCTTTCTTAGTTGTGGACATAACAATAGTGTTGTCTGCATACATCAGGTGTCTAATGCACGATCTTCAATATGAAAGGGCTGGCAGCCATTTTGAAACAAATAACCTTCCAACTCAATGATAAACAACGCAAAAAGCAGCAGTGATACATTTTCACCTTGTCTGACTTCAAAGAAAAATCTGGTTTGATTATATTCACGTAAACGCATGACTTGATATTTTTATACATATTTTGCACTAGCTCTTTTTTGCCTTTGATACTTGTCTTAGATAATTAGAACCACAACTCACTCTCCTTTTCAAATGATTATTTAAAATTGAATGAATAAACATCTATGCATGTGATAATTGTGTTTGTGACGCTCTTCCTCTTGTCTCTTCACTTTCTCACCTGTGCTCACCTGTGCTCACCTGTCTTGTGTAATCCAAAGCCCTTCATCTGTGCGTGTGAGTGTGCATGTCTGTCACAGTTGATAACCTGCAGCTTCACACACATTGTCTCACTTCAGTCAGGCGTTCACAGACACAGGTGTATTTCTAACGTGGTGCAAATCACTGGAGACTTAAGTAACTCCATTACAGCAGCAACAGCAAGAAGTCTTTTGTTCAGAAATGACTTCCAATTATTCCAAAATCTTATTTTGTTTCTTTGCTTTTTCCATTTGGATGGTTGTGTACATCTTATGGGTAGAGATTTCAGACAGCCACAGGTGAGTGAAATGTGTTTTAAATATTGCGTTTAGGCGTTTGATTAAATGCCTCCTTCATTCACATAATTCTTTTCTTAATGGAATGTTTATCAAGTACAACTGTCAAAGACACGTGGCTTTTTTCTCATATTTTTCTGGACAGATTTCACTTTTTTAACAGTATTATATATATATATAGTATATATATATATACTACAGCTGGTGCTTAGTTGGCCCAAGTCATGTCAGAGACCAGAGACTTGAGACCAAGACAAGACTTTTAGCTATCAATCAAGACCCAGACTATGTCAGGTCGAGATCGAGTCAATCAAGTTCAAAACCAGTTACAATACAGTGTAACAGTAAAAAAATCTAAACCGTCCAAGTCCAGTCTTAGACCAGGTCCAGACTCATGTTGGTCAGTGTTTGGTAAAAGATTGTTATGGAAATGATAAATTTGCATTTGTTAATAAATACTGTTTGCTCCTTGTCCAGCTCATGTGTCCTTTATGCTAATACAAACATAGACATAGTTTGCCACGGACAACATCCTGCACCTGGGAACATGTCATGTGAACGATACTCCTGCTACCACCTTTACAGCATGATATGACTTGGCAGCAAAATTCCCAGACAAACAAATATAGCACGATTTTGAAAATCAAACACTTTCTTTCTTACAGCAGTTAGTGAAACAGAAGTAATGGATATTGTCCAAAAATCCAGAAAAATAAATATTTTATGGAGTGTCCCTCCATCACTGTGGCACACAATGTTTAACACGGCTGTGTTCCCAAGTTATTCCAATATTCAAAAATGGAAATAAACATAACTTTACCAATTACAGACCAATTTCACTGCTTCTTATGTTTTAAAAAATCCTAGAAAATTTGGCGTTATAGCCAATGCCTGGATGGTCCCCCCACCCTCTTAAGTGAGGTGATAGCAAGGAGCAGCGCCACCTTAAACGACAGAACTCAATCTGTCGCCGACTCGAGTGGTTCAAAGGGGGCCTCAGACAGCCCTTCAAGCACCACTGCCAGACAAGACCCATTCAACAGGAGTTACCACGCCTGGAAAAAATCTGCCACAGGAATCAGCCTCTCGAGGCTGACCTCGGGTATGTTTTGAAGACCGTTCCCGCCCCCCTGAAACGGCTGCCCGGCAGAGAGAAGTCGCGTACGATTTTCGGTGCGCATACATTATCGCTGTCTGCCCGAGACACCTCGGGGTGGGCGAGGCAGCTCACGTATGCTGGAAACCGATGTGGCCCGAGGCGTCATAGACGGCGGAAATACTACATCGGTATCTAAAGGGCTCCGGAGAGAAAACGGCCTCAGCCGCCTCTCCCCGGAGGGGACAGCCCTAAGAGGTCCCACCCAGGCTAGGACCTCTTCCCCAAAGCCTTCTTAGCCTGAAGGACGACCCTCAGGTCCCCTTCCTGCTGAGTTGGCTTTGAGCGAAAACGCCGCCTCTGTTGCCGCGCTCCCTGGGGATCTGGAGGCGACGCTCTCCTTTTGTACCTGCCGGTACGCGGAGCTCGATGACGGCTGGGGCTGGTCGGTCTTGGGACCAGCCCCTTTAGACTTGGTGCGGCGAGGGAAAAATTGCTGAAACGCCGCAGACTGCCTCCTCCCCTCCTGATACCTGTCGACTGACGGCGTCACCGAACAGGCCGGAAGGTGAGAGAGGCGCATCAAGGAGGAAAACTTTATCTTTCTCCTTTATGGCCGACAGATTAAGCCATAAATGTCTCTCCGTGGCCACCAGCGCCGCCATGGAACAGCCCACAGTGCGGGCCGTCTCCTTTCTGACCCTGAGAGACAAATCCGTCACTCTGCGGAGCTCAGCCACATCCTCAGATGTGGGTCCCCCGCCTTCATCCAGGTCTGCTAACAGATCGGCCTGGTATGCCTGTAATACAGCCATGGTATGCAGACACGCGCCAGCCCGACCTGCTGCCATTTATGCCCTGCCCACCATATTCGATGTATCCCTACATGGCTTGGTGGGCAGCACCGGGGTTTTTTAGAGACGACGCCGCACCGGGAGAGAGGTAACTGGCCAGTGCCTCTTCCACCCGCGGCATCCTCCTATAGCCCTCTTCTTCCGCCCCTGCACATTACTATAATCCAACAGTGCTGGATTGGAGAGGCGGGAGGAGTGTGGCTTATTAAAAAATGGTAAACCCCGCTGTTTGGGTTGTACTCTGTGCTACAGGAAGCGCTCATCCCGTCTATTTTTAGCCACCGTTGCTTCCTGCCGTTCTGGTGGCCAGCTAATGTTTAACCTGGCCACCGCACGAGTCACCACTTCAATGAGCTCCTCATAAGCGGGCACGTGAGGTGACGAGTGAGCCTCCACGTCACCCGCCTCAATGCTGAGCACGTCCACATCTGAGGATGCAGACAGCTCAAGCATTGGACCCTCTCCTCGTGCAGGAGAAGCCGCCTCGCATTTAGAGATCCTCACTGAACTTCTGGAGAGAGTTTGCTGTACTGAAAGTAAAGGGGATGAATAATTTTGCACGCCCAATTTTTCAGTTTTTTATTTGTTAAAAAAGTTTTAAATATTCAATAAATTTTTGTTACACTTGTTGTTGATTCGTCACAAAAAATTACAGTTTCATATCTTTATGTTTGAAGCCTGAAATGTGGCAAAAGGTCGCAAAGTTCAAGGGGGCCGAATACTTTCGCAGGGCACTGTAGCAGGTTACAGAAACATTCATGCTTTTAATTTCAATTAACGAGAAGTAGTGCCGGTATTTCCAGTTCGAGAACGCTACCTTTGAATTTTCTGGCTCGTTGCCATTGTCGCTGACACTGTCTTGTGTTTAGTGTTAGTCAGAGCGTGCAGTGAGACCGCGTCAGCCAATCATCGCATTTGCAACGCAAGGATAACTTCAGTTAAAAGGATTACTATTAAGAACTGTACTAACATCATAAAGTGAGATTGGATGGATGGATGGAAAAAAAATTATACAGGGAGGGAGAATGAAAATTATCACTTTGTAATGGGAAAAAACTTTAACTACTAACATAGTCTCGACTTAAATTTTGCTGAGCAAGTTTACTTAAACCAAACCTTTCAGAATAAAAGTAGATTTCCAGCAGCGGTTCAGCAGACCATCTCTGTGGAAACAGGTTAGGCATTTGCTCGCCCCTTTTTTATGTTTTGAATGGCTTTTATGGTTTTATTTGATAAGAACCTTGGAGGCACTTTTATAACTTTATCATGTTTTATGATGATTTTATTTGTTTGTTTTTTTATATGGATGGAAACCAACTACAACTGTTTACTAGTTCAGAACAGAAGCTTGGACAAATAATATATCCACCAGTAAGAGATAATATTCCCATAGCTTTTTAAACTAATATAAAAATCACCTTGGTTTACGTCTATGAAGTGAAATACACCTGTGAGCTAGTGACGTGAGTGGCTTGACTTCCTGTTACATCACTCTGAACTTGACAAACAGAGAGATCCTTTACATTTGGTCATTTCGCAGACACGTTTATCCAAAGTGACTTACATTAAGCACCAGTGGAGGCAAGGTGGGTTAAGTGTCTGGCAAACAACCGTTTGAACTGAAAATAAAGGAAAATGTAAAAGATGCAATAAACAACACAGTATCTAACAATTCCACCAGTGGTCACTTGTGGTAATGCAGCTAAAAATATCAGAAAAGGTTTTCTTTAAAGACCGCAACGTAAAAAGACACATATGTTTATAGGAGTGGGACCCTTTAGTGAAAAATGTTTTCCCTGGATCAACTTTAGACTTGAAAAAAGGTGTTAAGGGAGAATAGGGGAACATTTGAGACTCTAAACTACATAGTGTTGTTAAAAAAACTGTATTTTCTGTGCAATTTTTCTCCGAAGCAGGACCTTCATCAGCCGTAGAGCTTTCCCATTATGGGTAGATCCGACCAATGTCCCTGAACCGGACGACCTCACTCCCATGGCCATCCTTAGCGGGAAAGCCTTCAAACAACTCCCGGAGTGGAGCTTTGAGGAAATGTACAGACGTGACAAAGAGCCCAGACGCACAGTAAGCTGACTGTATAACAAAATATCAAGCCTCTGATTATTTATAGGACATAAAGTGTAATAGGTCTTTTTTCTTTCTGTTTCTGTACATGACCAATCATAACAGTTTTTTCTATTATCTATTTGAGCTTTTTCTCTGATTGGTTGTATGTCTGTTGGTACTGCCATCAAAAATCCACAAAGACTAATCTAAATCTTTGTATGGATCATTCTCATTTGATATAATTTGTTCAGGTAATCCAATATTATAACCCCTATCTTAACTTTTATATTTTATACATACAGTCTTGATGAAAACACTGAGCATAACATATTTATGGTATTTATTTTCCTTTTCACGTTTTGCGACCTTAACTATATCATTCTTGTGCATACCGTCTTGTGTTATTAAGTTATTTTCTAGCCCTATGCGCCTTGCAGCACAAATGAACCAGCTGCTATGGGATGGGATGCACCCTGAATGGCTTACCGAAGGGCGTACAATCCTGATCCTGGACCATTTAAAGGGTACAGTCCCATCCAACTATTGGCCAATAACCTGTCTCTCTACAACATGAAAGCTCATATCAGGCTTTATTGTGGCTAAAATAAGGGCACATGGATCAATACATGAGCAAAGCACAGAAGGGCATCAGCAAAAAAAAAAAAACAGTAGAGCCAAACATTAACTCCTGATTGACAGAACAATCACCGAAGACCGCAGAACCCGACACACGAACCACACTGCCTGGATTGATTACAAGAAAGCATACGACTCGATGCCACACTGAATGCTTGGCAATCTACAACATAAACAGGACTCTAAGATACTTCATTGCAAACTCGATGAGGCTGAGGAAAACCACCCTTGAGGCCAAAGGCAAGCCACTTGCACAAGTTTCCATCAAATGTGGCATATACCAAGGAGATGCTCTGTCCCCACTGCTGTTCTGCATAGGCCTGAACCCCCTCAGCCAAATAATCAACAAGACTGGCTATGGATACCGACTCAGGAATGGGGCCACCATCAGTCACCTCCTCTACATGGATGACATCAAGCTATACGCTAAGAGCGAGCGGGACATCGACTCACTGATCCACACCACCATCTGGTCTACAGCTCTGACATTGGGATGTCATTTGGGCTTGAGAAATGTAGTCGAATGGTGACAAATAGCAGACATTGAGGATGGTTACAAGTAACTTGGAATACCACAGGCAAATGGCAACCTCGAAGAGGTAACAAGGAAAACAGCAACTGCCAAATACCTCCAACAAGTAAGGCAAGTCCTAAGAAGTCAGCTCAATGGCAGGCACAGTGGCAGAGTGGTTAGCTCTCCTGCCTCACAGCAAGAAGGTCCTGGGTTCAACCCCATCCAAGGCAGGGCCTTTCTGTGTGGAGTTTGCATGTTCTCCCTGTGTCTGCGTAGGTTTCCTCCGGGTACTCCGGTTTCCCCTACCACCAAAAACATGTACAATAGTCCCCCCCCCAAACACACATGGGGCCAGGTCATGTTTGTAAATGAGAATTGGTTCTCAAACAGTTTACCTGGATAAATAAAGGTTAAATAAAAAATAAAAATGGCAAGAACAAGGCACAGGCAATAAACAGCTATGCCCTGCCAGTGATCAGATACCCTGCGGGAATAATAACGTGGCCAAAGGAAGAGATACAGACCACAGACGTTAAAACACGAAAGCTCCTCACCATGCATGGAGGGTTCCACCCAAATCCAGCACCCTGAGACTGTACGCTAGCCGCAAGGAAAGCGGCCGTGGACTAGCAAGTGTAAGAGCTACTATCCAGGATGAAACATCCAAGATCCACAAGTACATCAAAGATAATGCCCCAACAGATGATGTGCTCAGTGAATGTCTCAGGTAATGGGGAACAGAGGAAGAGGTGCTGGAGGAGGGACTATCATGGGGGGATCTACCACACCAGACCAGACCCAAGGTGTAGGCTATGCAAAGAGGCCCCTAAGACAATTCAGCACATAATTGCAGGGTGTAAGATGCTGGCAGGGAAAGCATACATAGAGCGCCATAACCAAGTGGCTGGCATAATGTACAGGAACATCTGCACGGAGTACGGACCGGAAATCCCGAGGTCAAAGTGGGAAACACCTCCAAAGGTGGTAGAGAATGACCGAGCCAAGATCCTGTGGGACTTCCAGATTCAGACTGACAGAATGTTAATGGAGAACCAACCAAACATTGTGGTGGTGGACAAACAGCAGAGGAAAGCCGCTGTGGTTGACGTGGCAATACTAAGTGATGGCAACATCAGGAAAAAGGAACATGAGAAACTAGAGGGCTCAAAGGCTCAGAGAAGAGCTGGAAAAGGCTTGGAAGGTGGTGCCCATAAGAACAGCAAAGATACTGCGCAGAACCCTCAAGCTCCCAGGCCTCTGGTAGAGGACCCAAACTTGAAGGATAAGACCACCCGCGGAGGGTAAACATTGTTTACATTTACATTTAGTCATTTAGCAGACGCTTTTTTCCAAAGCGACTAGCAAGTGAGGAAAACAATGGAAACAATTTTAACAACACAAGGTAACAAAAAGCATAAGTGCACTAGAAAATAGTCAGTTAACCCCCAGCACGGTATACAAAGCTAAGGATAAGAAAGATTTTTTTTTTTTTTTTTTTTTTTTTTTTTAAGAGAAGGAATCAATAGAAAGGAAGTAGAATGTGTTTGTCAGTCAGGTGTTGATGGAAGAGATGTGTTTTCAGATATTTTTTAAAGATGGCTACAGAATCTTCTGATCTTGTTACAGCAGGTAGATCATTCCACCAATGTGGAACAGATCCAGAGAAGGTATGTGAGAGTGATTTTTTTCCTTTTTGGGATGGTACCACCAGACGTTGTTCATTTGCAGAGCGCAGGGATCTGGTAGGAACATAGGTCTGTATTAGCGAGTGAAAATATGAGGGTGCGGAACCAGTGGTGGTCTTGTAGGGCCAAGAGCATAGCTTTAAACTTGATACACTGGCTCCCGGCATCAACCGGGAGCTTCGCTCTCACTCTTGCCGCTACATTCTGGATCAGCTGCAGAGGTTTGGTTGTGCAGGCAGAGAGTCCAGCCAGTAGAGCATTGCAATAATCCAGTTTGGACAAGACAAGAGCCTGGACTAGGATTTGTGTAGAGTGCTCTGATAGGAAAGGTCTAATTTTCCTAATGTTTAGAGGATGAATCTACAGGACCAGGTGGTGCTGGCAACATGACCTGTGAAGTTTAGTTGATCATCAATTACCACTCCCAGATTTTTGGCAGTGCTGGACGGTGTAATGGTTGATGGGCCTAGTTGAATGGAGAGGTTATGGCAGGTCCTTGGGTTGCCCAGAATCACAAGCAGGTCTGTTTTTGCAAGGTTCAGCTGCAGGTGATGGTCCTTCATCCAAAGTGAGATGTCACTCAGGCATACCGAGATGCGAGCAGAGACCCTCAGATTGTCAGGGTGTGTTATAAGAATTCTATATCCTTATATATCCATATGTTAGAGAAACACGTAGACAGAGTATATTTTGAAAAGCAAATGGCCAGTGTATATGGATAAGAGTAGTAGCACTGAGCCCTGTGGCAATGACCTATCCGAGAGGTAAGACTTGAACCATTGCAAGGCCATTCCAGAGTCACCCATTGCACGAGTCATAAGAGAAGACAGGAGGATGTGATGATTAACAGTGTCAAAAGCGGTAGACAGATCCAGTAAGATTGAGTACAGATGACTTGGATGTTGCCTTTGCCAGTCTCAGGGCTTCGATGACTGAGAGCAGTGCAGTTTCGGTGGAATGTCCGCTCTTGAACCCAGACTGGTTCTGGTCCAGGAGGTTGTTCCGTGTGAGAAAGGATGAGAGCTGGTTAAACACAACTTGCTCCAGAGCTTTGGCAATGAAGGGAAGAAGGGAAAACGGTCTGTAGTTTTCTAACAGTGTAGGGTTGAGAGTGGGTTTCTTCAGTAGCCTCTTTGAAAGCTGTGGGGAATGACCCAGTGGAGATGATGTGGGTGAAAGCAGGCACAACGGAGGGAGAGATGGCCTGAAGTAGATGTGTGGGGATGGGATCCAGCGGGCAGGTGGTGGTTAGAACCAATGACCTTGGAAACATCTGCTTCAGTTAGAGGAGAAAAAGAAGGGAGCAAACACATATCAGGGGTCTGAATGAGCTCGACAGGAGGTGGCGCAGAGAACTGACTGCTGATGGCGGTCGTTTTCTTTACAAAGAAAGACGCAAAATCATCAGCTGTTAAATCCGATGAAGGTGGGAGAGCAGGCGGACAAAGGAGGGCAGAGAAGGTTTTAAGAGTGCGCAAGTCAGGTGTGTTGAATAACTTAGAATGGTAGTAGTCAGTTTTTGCAGAGAGGACATCAGTGAAGAAAATAGAGAGGAGAGACTGGTAGATACAGAGGTTAGTTGGATCTTTTGACTTGCGCCATTTTGTCTCAGCTGACCAGAGGCTGGTGCGATGCTCGCGTAGAACATCGGATAACCAGGGGTAGACGAGGATGTATGGGCTGGTCTAGATGTAAGAGGGCATAAGTTGTCCAAGCAGGATGTAAGCGTGGAGCGTGGAGTGTCAGTGGCAGTGTTGGTGTTTGAAAGAGAGAGCTCCTCAAGGGGTAAGTGTGCGCAGGTTGCATCGGAAATTGACCAGCGGTAAAACAATTGCAGTGTCTGGAGAAGTTAGATTGAGGTTGTTGAAGCAGTGGCCCCACTGAAGCACAGCAGACTGAGCAGAACTGATGGAAACGAAAAGCAGAACTGGTAGACAGACCTGGGGTAGAATGGTTCTCCTGGGCCTCCTGGACCACCTTCTCTACCTCCCAGGCTACGTCAACTATGCACAAGAATAGTAGAATTGTCTCCTCAGGAGAATTAGCAGATGTGGCGGGAGCAAACTGGTGGGACAGCGAGTCACATTCCTGGACCCTGGACAGTAGGTAAGCGTGAAGTTAATGCGGCCCAGGAAGAGAGTCCACTGAGCCTATTGTGAATTGAGCCTGCGAGCAGAGCAAAAGTAAGACATGTTTTTATGAGCCGACCATACCACAAAGGTTGAGATGCTCCCTCCAGCCAATGTCTCCACTCCTTGAGGGCCAGGACCACTGCCAACAGCTCACAGTTCCCAACATCATAGTTCTTCTCTGCTGAGGTAAGTTGCCGAGAGAAGATTCCAAGTGAGAGACATGAGCCCTGAGGTATCCACCTCCCCCACAAACTGAGCTGTGGGATCACAGGAGCAGAACAAAACATCTCTTTTAACTTAATAAAAGGTCCATCTGCTTCAAGAGCCCAGGAGAAGGGAACTGTAATTGAGGTGAGCTTGGTAAGAGGTGAGGAAACCCTGCTATAGTTGTGGATGTGGTTTTAATCTTAGCAGGGTCAGTGTAGTGAACGCATCTGCCTGCCACAGTGAGCACCCCCACAGAGCAGGTCATTGACTGTATCACACTCAGGTCAAACCAGGGTTTACAGCATAAATGTCACAAACGAACAATTTATGCTGTAAAACACCTTCTCCAGACCCAGAAAGTGTTTGCTTTGCCAACAGAAAAGGACTTTAACAACCCCCAGGTTTAACGATCCTAGGTGGCGTGGTGCTTGGCACCCTGTCAGGACAATTGTAAATCCTTTGAGATAAAACTGTTTATCCAGCTCTCCGAGAAACTTTTATGACTGTTCGTTTGAACACTGGAATGCGCTTTGAAGTGTTCAAGACTTGAGACTGTCTGGATGATACCATACTGCCCTCTAGCGACAGTATGGATGAACGACGCTAAGAACTTAAAAACTTTCTTTTCAGGAGAAGAGACTTTGAAAGGACATTATTATTGGGTTTATGCCATTAAAAGTGTGTCTCTAAGTATATGGTAATGTTTTCCCCCACAGGATTTAGAGTCACAACGGAAGAATCAACTCTTGACATCAGTCTTACAAACTTACAGTTAATAAAATGGTTGAATGAATTTATGTGTGTTAACAGCATGCTTAGAGATGCATTCTATCTAGGTACAAATCTGCAGTGCCAAATGTACGTGTATGCTTATGACTACAAAACTAAATATTCAATGTGACTTTGTGGAAGATAAAGTTATGTGAATTAAAAATTTAGGTGGGATAGGCTTTTCCCAAACCATGCCTTTCCCCAAAAGAAACACGCCCAAAAACACGCCCCCTCAAGCCGCACAAAAACCCGGTGCGCGCCGGAAATCTCTCTTGAATCTCTCTGAAACCCTCTTACGCTCTCTTAAGCTTCTCTTCTTTTATGCCCTAAGGCCCTTACGTTTTTCTTTGTCCCAAGCAATTTTGTTTGCGTGCGGACTCTTCTCTATAAACGCCTCTTGTCTTTAAGTTTTTCTAGACCCGTTGTACCAGCCAGACAACGCGATTTTTATTTTTACAGCCACACGTTGTCTATTTTATTTTTGACGTCACGCACGAGAAGGAAGACATTTTGGTAGTTCTTGAGAAATACCAAGAACTCCGCTTGAACTACGGACTCTCTAAGCCAGAGGAACGACTCCAGAGAGACCCCTTTTTCCAGTGGTCCAGCGATATTTTTCAAAGACTCTAATCTGTTCTTGCCTGAGGCCAAGGCAAAGAAATAGACTAATACGGCTTTATACAGTTGACGCCTTTCACAACTACATCTCCCGGCAGCCGCGCAACCAGCCAGCGGTCTTGTCACGTGACGGAACCTTGTACGAGCGGTACCTTCTTCCCAGACGTGCAGCTTCAGAGGCCCGAAGCAAAACTTTGGACCTGTGACGGAAATCGAACTGGGCCTTATCAGCGAGCAAAGTAAGCCACACGTGACACAGCGGGAGTTTGGCGTTTAAACTGTATCTTATAAGCCCAAGTCAATTCACCTATCTCCTTCCTAAACCCCTTTTAATAATCCGGTAATTAAACTCCCCAGCCGAGTTGTGATTGATTAGTCAATGCATTCATTATCCTCCACAAAGTTCTAGTCAGTAATTTTGTTGTTTATCATTTTGTGTTAATCATTATTCCCATTATATGTCAATAATTTACCCTTTGTGTCATTTCCCATCAAATATGTTAACTTTGTATAATCTTTAATAAAACCCCATAAAACGTTAAAGATTTTGATTTGGTGTTTTTATGTTATATCAGACGTATCCGAAAACAGGTAGAATTCTATTCCTTCAGATTAATTGAGACTTGGTAAATATAATCCGTTTCCCAGAACGCATCTGGGTGGTGCCCTCAACGAGACAATTTTGATAATAAAAATATTAGTTGATAATTTACCTAAATTAATATTTCTATAATCATCTACAGTACAGTAGCGTACAGTACATTAAATTCCCTACAGTCAGTCCTGATTTGCCCCAACCCCAACAAAACCAAGAAAACTGACCAAAGACACATAAAACATTTTTCTGCTTCAACATAAAGTCTATTTTCAAGCAATGTTTGCAAAATCTTACATGCTCTTGTAAGGTTTGAAAGAAAATCTAAATATCATCCAAATAAACAAACACAAATTGTGGGTGTCTTAAGATTTCCTCTGCTTGAATGAGGACAAAACTGAATGTATTGTGTTCGGCACATCCAGCCTGCCCAGTGTTTCACCTCCTGGTTCTGTTGCTTTGGCCTCCCATCTTAACCATGTTGTCAAAAATCTGGGGGTGAAACTAGACAGCAGTCTAAAATTTGACAAACAAATAGATTATGTGGTTAGGGCAAGCTTTTTTCAGCTTCACCTCCTATCAAAGATAACCCTTCTTAAGTCACGCTGACCCAGAGAAAGCCATCCATGCTTTTATTAGCTCCCGCATAGATTACTACAATGCGCTCTATGTGGGAGTTAACCAAACTGGTCTTCAGCATTTGCAGCTTGTGCAAAACGCTCGACTGCTAACTAACAGTCGTAAACACGAGCACATAACACCTGTCCTGTACTCCCTGCACTGGCTCCCTGTTCAGTTTAGAATTTTAAAAATAAATCTTAATGTTTGTTTTTAATGCACTCACGGGCCTTGCACCTTCTTATTTGTGTGAGATTCTGACCCCTCACCTTTTTGCACTTAGTGGCTCTGTGGCTCTGTAAAACCTATTTGTAATTATGTTTATTTATTATTAATGTTGTTAAGCACCTTGGTTCAATCTGTGGTTGTTGGAAGCCGCTACATAAATAAATATTGACCTATTTTTTATTTCTCATATCAAGACAGAAATTTGTCAGCCAGAAAGTACACAGACTGTCACCATAGCATAAAGTGTCAATCTCTACCCATTTTTTAAATCAGAAATATCCAAACCTGAAATGTCTCACATTAACACAGTCACCTCGCCTCATCATTAACATAATCCATTTATTGTTTCAGACCTGTGAAAATTCCCTGTTGAAGACTATTAAAAACCATCCAAACATAAGCAAAGCTTTCATCTCCAACATCCGTCTGTACGTGCACAACAACAGTCTGTCAATGCGTGACTGGAACAGGCTCTCCCACTTCAACAATCCTTTCGGCTTCATGCAGTACAAGTACGAAGGTAAACACTGACATCTACCAAAGCTACAACTGCTTTTCTCTTTTGACGTAATGGTGATGATTTAATGTGAACTCTCTCTCACAGATGTAATGTCGGCAATAAACTTGATTCCGAAGCCGACGGAGCCACTGCTTGAGCCTAAACCTGGCAGCAATGGATGTATTCGCTGCGCGGTGGTGGGTACTGGAGGCGTCCTCACCGGCTCCAAGAAGGGACAAGAGATCGACGCTCACGACTACGTGTTTCGGTAAGAAAATACAGAGTCAATTCAAGTCAAGCATTCAACTCACAAAACACAATCTAGGTTTTATCACTATTTCTCCACATTTGGCTGACTGTCTGTAAAGGTTCTCAGTTATCCAGGTCATTTTGAAGAAAAGGCATCTGGACTAGATTTTCAAGGTGAAGACTTTTTTTTTTAATCTTTTCTCCAAAAGTCTTTATTCTGAGATTAACTGGTAAGATAGCTAAGCTTATATTTCTAGAGGGAGGGGTTTGACTTGAAACTAATTCTGATTGGACCAGGCTGTTCTGGTCTCATAGTCATTACCTTGAAAGGGCAGTGTGACTCCTGATGTGAGAGTCGTTAAAGTCTCAGTTGAGTCGTTAGTGTCACTGTTCCAGGTGTTGTTGTTCTAGAGTGAGACTGTTCTGATTTATGTTTCAGAACACCATTGTGAACACTAGGTAACAAGAATCCGAGGCCTCCTCCTCTGTTCAGAGAAGGCTTTTTCATTTTAACAAAAATGGCTTCCTTCACACCTCTCTCAAACCCTCTGGGGCTGGAGCTGGAGTGTAGAACCGGAGCTGGAGTGTAAGTGTGGGGTCAGAGCTAGAAAGGTAAGTACTGGACTGGAGAACAGGTTGGACTCTGCTGGAAGGAGCTGGACCAGTAAACAAGAACAACTCCACTGAAAGGAGCTGGACGGTAAACAGGAACAACTCCACTGAAAGGAGCTGGACCGGTAAACAGGAACAACTCCACTGAAAGGAGCTGGAGAGATGAACAGGAAGTACTCCACTGAAAGGAGCTGGACCGGTAAACAGGAACAACTCCACTGAAAGGAGCTGGGCCGGTGAACAGGAAGTACTCCACTGAAAGGAGCTGGACCGGTGAACAGGAAGTACTCCACTGAAAGGAGCTGGGCCGGTGAACAGGAAGAACTCCACTGAAAGGAGCTGGACCGGTGAACAGGAAGTACTCCACTGAAAGGAGCAGGTAAAAGCACTTGGAAGCACTCTGGAAATGCTGGAAGTTCTCTCGATCAGTTGTTCCTACAATCTGGCAGAGAAGAGTTGTGTGGTGGCTGCTTATATACTAATCTGATTATGATGGGCTGCAGGTGTGGAGACATGAGGTGGCAGAGGAACTGAAAGACTGGAGTGAACTACGTAGATTGTGACCACTTTAAATCAACCAAAAAGTAGCTGCAATGTTTTGCTCTGTTTTCTTTCCAAAGCAGGAAGTTCCAAAATTACTGACACATTGAATAAACAGACCCTGACGTGACCAGAACATTAATTCACACAATCTTTCACCCAGTTTACCAAATCCAGTGCAGACTCCGTAGTGGCTGCCGCTGTGTAGGAGAGTGAGAGGAGGCCAACTGTGTGAAACTCAAGTGAGTGTTCTCGTTGCATGACATTTTTATGAGCTATGTGCGCATGCGTTGGCATCTGAGGTATACGGAGACGAGCTCCCAAAAAAACATAATTTTAACTATTTCTAAGGATAATGGATTGGATTTATATTGCGCTTTTCTTCCGAGGGACCAAGTGACTCAAAGCGCTTACAGGCTGTCCATTATTCATTCATACACAGTCACACACTGATGATAAGCTACAACTGTAGCCACAGATGCCCTGGGGCAGACTGACAGAGACGTGGCCACATACATTCACTCAACATTCTTACACATTCATACAAGGCAAGGTGGGTTAAGTGTCTTGCCCAAGGACACAACGACAGTATGAATTGTGGGGAGAGCGGGAATCGAACTCACCACCTTCCAGTTGAAAGACGACTGTTCTACCACTGAGCCACTGCCGCCCCTTTATGGAAATTACTGGAGATCCGTGGATCAGCAGAAACTGACATTTTTAAGCATTACTGTTTCCATCCCAAACACATCCGTTGCTTTTGATGACATAAGTGATTTCATAAGCCACAGTTTCTTCAGTAAATTTTTTTAATTGATCCCATATTCACTGAGTTTCCTCTCACTTCACTTATTATTGTCAGAAAAAAGTTGGCTTTAGATTTTCTCAACAAGGTGGTTACTTTTTTTCTTAACATGATGAAATGGTGTTTATTATAAGACAGTTTTGTTTTCATAGCTTTCTTTAGTGGAACATTTTGCTTTTTCGTTATTTTTACAATGTCTGCATTAATTCAAAAGAAGACAATTTGTTTTATTTCTGTTTTTAAACTTGCGAGTAAATGCTGTTACAAGACAAAAATATTACTTCCTTCATTTAAAGCAAATTTTGCTGAGAAAGAAAAACAAAAACACTTTATGATCATTACTAATTGTCCCAAAAAACATCTAGAAAAATTAAACAGGTATAAGAGTCTGTAAACATTTATTCATCATTCTGGCCACACGTACAAAATATTGGTCAGATCATATTGAATGATATGATGGTGAATTTGCATTAAGCCAGGTTTAAGACAAGCAGAGAAAATCCAAGTTGGGGTCTTAGTCTGGAGTGTTAAAAGATGCTGAATTTGATCATTTTTACACATGAGATCTCGTACATGTCTACCAAATTAATTTTATTTTGGAGTTCCATATTATTTTGGAATTATTTACAGTTTGGAAGAAATTCCATCCATCCATCCATCCATCTTCTACCGCTTATCCAGGGCCGGGTCGCGGGGGCAGCAGTCTAAGCAGAGACGCCCAGACTTCCCACTCCCCAGACACTTCCTCCAGCTCTTCCGAGGGGATACCGAGGCGTTCCCAGGCCAGCCGAGAGACATAGTCCCTCCAGCGTGTCCTAGGTCTTCCCCGGGGTCTCCTCCCAGTGGGACATGCCCAAAACACCTCCCTAGGGAATTGTCCAGGAGGCATCCGAAACAGATGCCCGAGCCACCTCAGCTGGCTCCTCTCGATGTGGAGGAGCAGCAGCTCTACTTTGAGCTCTTCCCGAGTGACCAAGCTCCTCACCTTATCTCTAAGGGAGCGCCCCGCCACCCTGCGGAGAAAACTCATTTCGGCCGCTTGTATCCGGGATCTTGTTCTTTCGGTCATGACCCAAAGCTCATGACCATAGGTGAGAGTAGGAACGTAGACCGGTAAATCGAGAGCTTTGCCTTACAGCTCAGCTCCTTCTTCACCACGACAGACCGGTACATCGACCGCATCACTGCAGAAGCTGCACCGATCTGTCTGTCAATCTCACGTTCCCTCCTTCCCTCACTCGTGAACAAGACCCCAAGATACTTGAACTCCTCCACTTGAGGCAGGATCTCTCCACCAACCTGAAGGGGACAAGCCACCCTTTTCCGACTGAGAACCATGATCTCAGACTTGGAGTTGCTGATCCTCATCCCAGCCGCTTCACACTCGGCTGCAAACCGTCCCAGTGCACACTGAAGGTCCTGGCTTGATGGAGCCAACAGGACAACATCATCTGCAAAAAGCAGAGACGAGATCCTGTGGTCCCTAAACCAGACTCCCTCCGGCCCCTGGCTGCGCCTAGAAATCCTGTCCATAAAGATAATGAACAGGACCGGTGACAAAGGGCAGCCCTGCCGGAGTCCAACATGCACTGGGAACAGGTCTGACTTACTGCCGGCATTGCGAACCAAGCTCCTGCTCCGGTCGTACAGGGACCGGACAGCCCTTAGCAAAGGGCCCCGGACCCCATACTCCCAGAGCACCCCCCACAGGGCGCCACGAGGGACACAGTCGAATGCCTTCTCCAGATCCACAAAACACATGTGGACTGGTTGGGCAAACTCCCATACACCCTCCAGCACCCTGGAGAGGGTATAGAACTGGTCCAGTGTTCCACGACCGGGACGAAAACCGCATTGTTCCTCCTGAATCCGAGGTTCAACTATCGGCCGCATTCTCCTCTCCAATACCCTGGCATAGACTTTCCCGGGGAGGCTGAGTAGTGTGATCCTTCTGTAGTTGGAACACACCCTCCGGTCCCACTTCTTGAAAAGAGGGACCACCACCCCGGTCTGCCAGTCCAGAGGTACTGTCCCCGACTGCCACGCAATGTTGTAGAGGCGTGTCAACCAAGACAGCCCTACAACATCCAGAGACTTGAGGTACTCAGGGCGTATCTCATCCACCCCTGGTGCCTTGCCACCGAGGAGCTTCCCAACTACCTCAGTGACTTCTGCCTGGGTGATGGATGAGTCCACCTCTGAGCCCTCGGCCCCTGCTTCCCCAGCGAAAGACGTGCCGGTGGGGTTGAGGAGATCCTCGAAGTATTCCTTTCACCGTCCAACAATATCCCCAGTTGAAGTCAGCAGGTTCCCACCTCCACTGTAAACAGTTTTGGCAGGGCACAGCTTCCCCCTCCTGAGGCGCCGGACGGTTTGCCAGAATTTCTTCGAGGCCGACCTTTCTCCATGGCCTCACCAAACTCCTTCCAGACCCGAGTTTTAGCCTCCACGACCACCCGGGCTGCAGTCCGCTTGGCCTGCCGGTGTAGTGATCTACAAGTTAAGAGTTAGTAGACATTCACCCAGAAGCGGTTTCTTTAAGGGAGCGGGTATTCAGAGTTCGGGGCAGTTGAATAGACGTTAGAAAGTTCTGGCTTAACTGTTGTTTTCGCTGTACAAGTGTGTGAATATTAAAGTGTTTAGTAAAGAAGACTCGACTCACCTCCGTCTCCTGTCTCATCACTTTACACACTCCACATTGGTGACCCCGACGTGAGTTGGATAAGTGGAATTATGTCACAAAACGGCGGTGGTGAAAATGATGCCGTGGCGGCGCCCGCAGCTGCTAGCGGCGCGGCTAACGTTGGTGCAATCTACGCTGCAACCATCAAATTGCCGGACTTTTGGCAGAACAGTCCACAAGCGTGGTTTAAGCATATCGAGGCCCAGTTCCAGCTACGAGGGATAACACAAGACGTTACTAAATATTTTCACGTAGTAACGGCTTTGGACGCCTCGACGACAGCCAGAGCTATGGTGCTATTAGAAGCTCCTCCGACGGACAGTACCTATCAGCTGCCTCAGGAGTCCCACGGGCCAACCAGGCTCGGTAGGTCTCCTTCTTTAGCTTGACGGCATCCCTTACTTCCGGTGTCCACCACCGGGTTCGGGGGTTGCCGCCACGACAGGTACAGGAGACTTTACGGCCACAGCTTCGAGTGGCCGCATCGACAATGGAGGTGGAGAACATGGTCCACTCGGACTCAATGTCTCCAACCTCCCTCGGGATCTGGTCAAAGCTCTGCCGGAGGTGGGAGTTAAAGGTCTTCCTGACAGGGGGCTCTGCCAAACGTTCCCAACAGACCCTCACAGTACGTTTGGGCCTGCCGAGTCTGTCCAGCTTTCTCCCCCGCCATCGGATCCAACTCACCACCAGGTGGTGATCAGTTGACAGCTCCGCCCCTCTCTTCACCCGAGTGTCCAAGACATACGGCCGGAGGTCAGATGAAACAACTACAAAGTCGATCATCGATCTCCGGTCTAGGGTGTCCTGGTGCCACGTGCACTGATGCACTGATGCTTGAACATGGTGTTTGTTATGGACAAACTGTTGCTAGCACAGAAGTCCAATAACAGAACACCACTTGGGTCCAGATCTGGGGGGCCGTTCCTCCCAATCACGCCCCTCCAGGTGTCACTGTCGCTGCCCACGTGAGCGTTGAAGTCCCCCAGTAGAACGACGGAGTCCCCGGTCGGAGCACTTTCTAGCCCCCCTCCCAGAGACTCCAAGAACGCCGGGTACTCTGCGCTGCCATTTGGCCCGTAAACACAAACAACAGTGAGAGACCTATCCCCGACCGGGGGTGAACTCCAACACATGGCGGCTAAGCTGGGGGGCTATGAACAAGCCCACACCAGCCCGCCGCCTCTCACCGCAGGCAACTCCAGAGTAGTGGAGAGTCCAGCCTCTCTCGAGGATTTGGGTTCCAGAGCCCAAGCTGTGCGTGGAGGTGAGCCCGACTATCTCTAGTCGGTATCTCTCAACCTCCTGCACAAGCTCAGGCTCCTTCCTCGCCAGCGAGGTGACATTCCATGTCCCTAGTGCCAGATTCCGTGTCTGGGGATTGGGTCGTCGAGGCTTCCGCCTTCGACTGCCACCCAATCCACTTTGCACCGGCCCCTTACGGTCCCTCCCGCAGGTGGTGGGCCCACGGGAGGTCGGCCCCACGTCGCTCCTTCGGGCCGAGCCCGGCCGGGCCCCGTGGGGAAAGACCCGGCCACCAGACGCTTGCATGCGAGCCCCAACCCCGGGGGAAGAAATTCCATTTCCTGTTTTTCACAATAGCCTCATTTGTTGTTTGTTTGTTTTCTTCCGGTTTAAATTACATCGTTGTTGCATGTAAATTTACTTTTGTTTAAAGTGACATGTGCAAGATGTCGAAGTAGGTGAGCTGCCCCCTGGAGTTTTCAGAATATAATACGATCATTTCTGGTAAGTCACAGTCCCGTGGGCAGCGTCGCTGGTGTCAGATTCTGGGGTTGTCACCGTTACTGGATGTGTCTCTTTAGAAGAAATCACACTCGGTCCAACCCAGGTAACGCCATACGGCAGCCCAATTTCGTATTGCTGTGTCCAGCTGGCCACCATGTCCACGTCAATCACGGGTGCCACCACAGCGCTCACCGGGGAGATGGGATGATTCAGGTGAGTTTGTTGTTTCCCAAAGCTGGGAACAAAGTTGCTATGTTCGCACAGCAACTTTCATATCTATATATGGCGAGAAATTCATGAGTATACCCTAATCTCTATGTGTTACATGGTCAGTACTAGCCTCAGGACCTACACATATGGCTTTATTGCTCTGTTCCAGATGTTAATGTGATGTTTTAAATGTTTGTGCAGAGTGAACGGAGCAGTCACGAAGGGTTTTGAGGAAGACGTCGGAAGAAGAACATCAGTTTACGTCCACACGGCGCACTCCATCACCACGTCCGTGGGGTTGCTGAAGAAGCACAATTACACCCACGCTCCTCATGACCAGGTACAACACTCTGAATGAGGAAAAAGATCTCCACAGCCTGAACAGGATGACATCTTTACTAATCTAGGTATTTGGGGCTGTTTTTGCAGGGAATAAAGTATGTAATGATTCCTGAGGGGATGAGAGATTTTGAGTGGATAAAGGGTCTCTACAATAGAGAAAGAATCAAGTCCGGTTCATATAAAAACAGAAGGTAAGAAAAGCCAAAGCTGCACTTCTTTTATACCATTTTCTGCAGGTCTGCACTAAGAACTCAGATATCGATGCACACTTTTGGTTTTACTTTAACTTTCTCTGACGCTGTGTTCACTGTGGTGAATGTGACTCTGCAAAGGCTTATTTTACAGTTGAACATCTCAGGTTACTTGACTGTAACCCAGTTCCCTGAAAAAGCGGGAACGAGATAACGCAACATAGTCTGTTTAGTGGCTGCGGTCCCTATAAAACACAAAAAGCTGCTTAGACTTACACCACTCGCTAGTGGGGTGGGCGTAATTATGGAGAGCACACACCGGACATAGACATTTCTCCTGTTCCAGTGTTGTGAATGGCAGATGGCTTCAAGAAGGACTGAATTCGAAGGCGAGAATGGAACCTTCATGAGATAATTAGGGCAGGGGAACAAAATAACCTTTATTTGTCTTTGGGTATTGGCACTTGGATGAAATTCCCTGGCTCTGAGCCACAGATGAAAAGATATACCATGGATGCACCCGGCATGAGACCCAGAACTCTCTGAAAGTAATGCACAGTTATTTTTGGCCTAGCCTATTTTTGGCCTAGCCTGAAATTCTTCAGGGTAGTCAGAGTTAAACGCGTGCAGAAAACAGATATGCCTGCATTGTGATTGAATCCCACACAACCCCTAAATATGTAGCCTAAATAGGTTGGCGGTTCGATTTACACATGTGGACAAAATTGTTGGTACCCTTCGGTCAATGAAAGAAAAACTCACAATGGTCACAGAAAAAACTTTATTCTGACAAAAGTAATAATAAATAAAAATTCTATGAATGTTAAGACATTGCTTTTCATCCATGCTTCAACGGAATTATTTTAAAAAAGGCTATAAAGGCTATAAGAGCATCTCCAAGCAGCTAGATGTTCCTGTGACTACAGTTGCACATATTATTCAGAAATTTAAGATCCATGGGACTGTAGCCAACCTCCCTGGACGTGGACGCAGGAGGAAAATTGATGACAAATCAAAGAGACGGATAATCCGAATGGTAACAAAAGAGCCCAGAAAGACTTCTAAAGAGATCCAAGGTGAACTCCATGCTCAAGGAACATCAGTGTCAGATCGCACCATCCGTCGTTGTTTGAGCCAAAGTGGACTACATGGGAGATGACCAAGGACACTATTGTTGAAAACAAATCATCTCGAAGGCCATCATCTCGAAGGCCATCATCGTGGCCTTCTGAGATTCTCCGGAACGCCAAGTTGTACAATGGCCACCTGAATAACCACCCGAGGCGACGGAACAAGAAACACCGTGGGAAACGTGCTGGGATTCGCAACAGACTGAGGAAAAGAGCACACAGCCCTCCTTTACCGAGCATTTTGCTCGCCAATGTCCAGTCTCTGGAGAATAAGATGGACAATCTTAGAGCCAGGATAAACTTCCAACGGGACATTAGGGACTGTAACATCCTCTGTTTGTCTGAAACGTGGCTCACGCCCTTAGTCCCGGACGCTGCTGTAACGCCGTCTGAAAACTTCTCTGTTTTACGGATGGACAGGAAAGCCGAGGCCGGCAAATCCAAAGGCGGAGGAGTTTGTTTCATGATTAACAAGAAATGGTGCGACCCCAGGAATATCTCCACTCTGTCGCGCTCCTGCTCGCCTCATCTGGAACATTTATCCATTATTTGCCGCCCATTCTATCTGCCTCGGGAGTTTTCATCAATCATCATAACTGCTGTTTACATCCCTTCACAAGCAGACACTGGCTTGGCTTTGTCTGAGCTTCACGATGCGCTCAGCGGCAACATCAACAAACATCCTGACGCTGCTGTTATCATCGCTGGGGACTTTAACAAAGCCAAACTCAGGCAAGTCATGCCTAATTTTTATCAACATGTATCCTGTCCAACCAGAGGACCGAATACACTGGATCATTGCTACACTCAGTTTAAGAATGCCTACAAAGCTCGCTCACTACTGGCTTTCGGCAAATCGGACCATGCCGCCATTTTCCTCACACCGGAATATAAACAACGGCTCGTTCAAGATCCCCCGGTGCAGAGGGTGGTGACGCGATGGTCCGTCCAATCAGAAGCAATGTTACAGGCGGCTCTTGATGACGTAGACTGGGTCATGTTTCGCGCAAGCTCATTGGACGTCAGCGAGTTCACGGATGTGCGTTAAGCTTTGTAAACACGCTAGCCGAACAAGTTACGGATACAATAACTATAAGGACATTTTCTAATCAGAAACCGTGGGTGGACAGATCAATCCGTGCAGCAGTAAACAAACGCACTGCTGCTTACAACGCCGGTCTTCTGTCGGGAAACATGAGCGAGTACAAAGCATCGTGCTATGCTCTCCGACGCGCAGTAAGAGCCGCCAAACACAGACACAGGGAACGCATAGAGTCACATTTCCAGCTTAATGACTCCCAACGCATGTGGCAAGGACTAAGGACCATCTGTGACTTTGGAAATAAATCCTCTACAGAGGTGAGAGCAGATCCGTCGCTGGCTGACGAGCTAAACACTTTCTACGGCCGCTTTGAAAGCAATCGAAGCAGTGTGAGTGTGCCGATCAGCGCGTCAGGGAGCAGCAGTCAGAGAAGCGATCATCATGCAATCACCGTGTCGGAGGACGAGGTTCGGAGGGCACTAAAGCGAGTGAATGTAAGGAAAGCAGCTGGACCTGATGGGATTTCTGGCCGTGTTCTGCGGTCCTGCGCTGATCAGCTCGCTGGTTTGTTTGCATCCATTTTTAATGAGTCTCTTGCTACATCGGTGGTTCCCACCTCATTCAAAAAATCGGTCATCATCCCTGTGCCTAAAAACAATAAACCTTCTTGTCTGAATGACTATCGTCCAGTTGCCCTCACATCAATAGTCATGAAGGTCTTTGAGGGACTGGTTAAAAACGTCATCTGCTCCTCCATCCCGGATACTTTGGACCCTCTTCAGTTTGCTTATCGCCCAAACAGATCCACAGATGACGCCATCTCTCACATCCTGCACTCTTCTCTCACACATATTGACAGCAATAACAGGAACTATGTAAGACTGCTATTTATTGACTATAGCTCAGCTTTTAATACTATAGTCCCCACTAAGCTAGCTTCAAAACTCATAGACCTCGGACTGAATCCTTCACTTTGCAACTGGATCCTTGATTTCCTCACCGGCAGACCTCAAGTGGTGAAACTAGGCCAGTACACCTCCAGCTCCATCACACTGAACGTAGGAGCCCCACAGGGCTGTGTCCTGAGTCCCCTGCTCTACTCCTCTACACACGACTGCGTGTCCTCGCACAGCTCCACATCCATTATCAAATTCGCTGATGATACTGTGGTTCTGGGCCTCATTCACAACAACAATGAGACCGCATACTTGGATGAAGTAGGAAATTAACATCATGGTGCCAGGACAACTGCCTCTCCTGAATGTGAGCAAAACAAAAGAACTGATTGTAGACTTCAGGAAGACGCAGCAGCAGCCCTACACTCCTCTTACAATAGGCGGGACCCCTGTGGAGAGGGTGAGTAGCTTCAAGTACCTTGGTGTAAACATCACTGAGGACCTGACTTGGACTACTCACACTCAAACTCAGGTAAATAAAGCCAGGCAAAGACTGTACTATCTGCGACAGCTGAGGAAATTCAGGGTCTCACCAGCAATCCTGAAAACTTTCTATTCTGGAGCTATAGAAAGTATATTGACTCAATGTATCTCTGTGTGGTATGGGAACAGCTCCAGTCAAGACTGCAAAGCCCTGCAGAGAGTTGTGCGCTTAGCTGAGCGCATTTCAGGGTCTGCTCTCCCTCTCTGCAGGACATCTACCACAAACGCTGCAGAAGCAGAGCTGCAAAAATCACCAAAGACTCCACCCACCCCAGTAATCATATTTTCACTCTGCTGCCATCTGGTAGCGCTACCGCAGCCTGATGGCAAAAACTGAGAGACTTAGGAGGAGTTTTTCCCACAGGCCATCAGGCTCTTGAACTCTAAACCAGCTACCTCACACTGACACACTGACAGTGTCACTCTGTTTTGCTACAAACTGTTTTGCACATTTGCTTCCTGCACCTTCATGTGATTCTTAATATTTAAGACCACAGCTAAATGCATATATGCACACTGTACATCCCTGTACATTTTTAATATTTTAAGTCTACAGTTTACATTCATGTACATTATTTGCGATCTAGATTTATTCCCACATTACACACTTTTTATATTTTTAGATTTTATTCTTATATTTTTATTGTTTACTTTTATTTCATTCTTACATAGCTACATTTATGTATATTTTCATCTGTGTGTTTTCCTAATAATTGCACTGTCCATGGAGCGGACCTGACTCACATTTCACTGCTGGTTATATATGCTGTATATAATTTAGTATGTGACGAATAAAAATCTTGAATCTTGAATCTTCCTCACCGGCAGACCTCAAGTGGTGAAACTAGGCCAGTACACCTCCAGCTCCATCACCCTGAACGTAGGAGCCCCACAGGGCTGTGTCCTGAGTCCCCTGCTCTACTCTCTCTACACACACAACTGCGTGTCTTCGCACAGCTCCACATTCATTATCAAATTTGCTGATGATACTGTGGTTCTGGGCCTCATTCACAACAATAATGAGACCGCATACTTGGATGAGGTAGAGAAATTGACATCATGGTGCCAGGACAACTGTCTCTCTCTGAATGTGAGCAAAACAAAAGAACTGATTGTGGACTTCAGGAAGAGGCAGCAGCAGCCCTATACTCCTCTCATGATAAGCGGGACCCATGTGGAGAGGGTGAGTAGCTTCAAGTACCTTGGTGT
Source organism: Perccottus glenii (assembly GCA_024416835.2). NCBI lineage: Eukaryota > Metazoa > Chordata > Actinopteri > Gobiiformes > Odontobutidae > Perccottus > Perccottus glenii. The sequence continues at coordinate 24,349,389 of CM044566.2, forward strand.
AAACATCTCTGAGGACCTGACTTGGACTACTCACACTCAAACTTAGGCTATGTCCACACGAAGCCAGTGCATCCCCTATCCGATCTTGAGACGGCGTCGTCTCAAGAAAATATCTGCGTACACACGGCCGGCTGAAAACGATGTAGTATATATGCCAGACCAGTATGGGGCGCTGCAATTCTGCCACAGATATACACTATACACGGAGAAGAAGACTTTGAGCATGCGCATAACCTTGCGCGCTGCAGAAGAAGACGAAGACCTAAATATTTATTTTCTAATAAAAACAAGTTCTCAAATTGTTGCAGTCATATATTTAGAGTGTAGTAATTGGTGCTCTCATGTTTGTTGTTTGCTCTTCAATATACGGACTGAGTTCTGAGTGCTTTGGACATGCGGAAATTCTCTCTCCATTCATTTTCTCCTGGTTGCTCTCCTGGTTCTCTTTCGCGGTGGATCTAAGAGCATGTGGCGTATGGTGTTGTCCATTATCGCTTGTTGCTCACCACAACTGCATAGAAGCAATAGATTTTGCTGTAATAAAGCTAGTAGGCTTAGTAGCTTCTGCAGCACGAACTCAATCATGTAGTCCGCCATTATTGTTGTTGCTGTTACGTGTGACGAGGCCGACACGTGATGCAATGACATCATCGTTTTCACAAAATATACGGATTGGCTGTACACACGACACCGCAAGGGTGTCGCAAAGGTGTTGTCGAAAGATTTATCCACTTTAGAACCCTGTTTCAAAAAATAGCGGATTCAGTCTCCCAAAACACCGGATCCGTGTGGACGAAAGGCCAATACGATACAAAATGTATATGGATACAGTGATTTTTGTCTCCGTGTGGACAGCCCCTCAGGTTAATAAAGCCAGGCAAAGACTGTACTATCTGCGACAGCTGAGGAAATTCAGGGTCTCACCAGCAATCCTGAAAACTTTCTATTCTGGGGCTATAGAAAGTGTATTGACTCAATGTATCTCAGTGTGGTATGGGAACAGCTCCAGTCAAGACTGCAAAGCCCTGCAGAGAGTTGTGCGCTTAGCTGAGCGCATTTCAGGGTCTGCTCTCCCCTCTCTGCAGGACATCTACCACAAACGCTGCAGAAGTAGAGCTGCAAAAATCATCAAAGACTCCACCCACCCCAGTAATCATATTTTCACTTTACTGCCATCTGGTAAGCGCTACGGTAGCCTGATGGCAAAAACCGAGAGACTCAGGGGGAGTTTCTTCCCCCAGGCCATCAGGCTCCTAAACTCTAAACCAGCTTCTTAACATCCTCATGCCTCCACTTAATGTCCACTTTATCTTTTTACTTTATTCACTACCTCCCATAGACACACTGACAGTGTCACCCTGTTTTGCACATTAGCTTCTTGTACATTTCCGTGTATCTTAATATTTAAGACTTCAGTAAAATACATATATGCACATTGTACATCCCTGTACATTTTAATATTTAAGACTACAGTTTACATTCATGCACATTATTTTGCGTTCTATATTTAATTCCTCAACACACATTTTTTATATTTTATTCCTATATTTTTATTGTTTACTTATATTTCATTCTTATATAGTTATATTTATGTAAATTTTCATCTGTGTTGTTTTCTTTAATAATTGCACTGTCCATGGAGCGGACCTGACTCACATTTCACTGCTGGTTATATATGCTATATATAATTTTGTATGTGACGAATAAAAATCTTGAATCTTGAATCTTGAATCTTAAAAAAGCTAGACTGGAATATGCCAAACTACATGTTGACAAGCCACAAAGCTTCTGGGAGAATGTCCTATGGACAGATGAGACAAAAATGGAACTTTTTGCCAAGGCACATCAGCTCTATGTTCACAGACGGAAAAATGAAGCATATCAAGAAAAGAACACTGTCCCTACTGTCAAACATGGAGGAGGCTCTGTTATGTTCTGGGGCTGCTTTGCTGCATCTGGCACAGGGTGTCTTGAATCTGTGCAGGGTACAATGAAATCTGAAGACTATCAAGGGATTCTAGAGAGAAATGTGCTGGCCAGTGTCAGACAGCTTGGTCTCAGTCGCAGGTCATGGGTCTTGCAACAGGACAATGACCCAAAACACAGCTAAAAACACCCAAGAATGGTTAAGAGGAAAACATTGGACTATTCTAAAGTGGCCTTCTATGAGCCCTGACCTCAATCCTATTGAGCATCTTTGGAAGGAGCTGAAACATGCCGTCTGGAAAAGACACCCTTCAAACCGGAAACAACTGGAGCAGTTTGCTCATGAGGAGTGGGCCAAAATACCTGCTGAGAGGTGCACAAGTCTCATTGACAGTTACAGGAGTCGTCTGATTGCAGTGATAGCCTCAAAAGGTTGTGCAACAAAATATTAAGTTAGGGGTACCAACAATTTTGTCAAGGCCTGTTCCATGAATTTATTTTTTTAAATAATTCCGTTGAAGCATGGTTGAAAAGCAATGTCTGACTTTTATTGGTTAACATTCATAGAATTTTTATTTATTATTACTTTTGTCAGAATAAAGTTTTTTCTGTGACCATTGTGAGTTTTTCTTTCATTGACCGAAGGGTACCAACAATTTTGTCCACGTGTGTATCAGAGAATATAAATGATAACACAAAAAAACTTTTTTTTTTTTTTTTTATGTATTCTTAGCATATTGCGACGCAACATTGAGTGTAGCTTTTGAAAGGGTAAAGAAGTAAAAAAAATACAATAATGAGACTGGAGTAGGGCCTATAGAGACATGTTATTATTATAATAGAAATAATACAAACATGTTTGGTTGGCTTCGCAGGAGCCATCTGCAGCAGATCCGTACAAAACATACAACAACAATCTTTCCCTTCCTTTGTTTGCTCTTCTTTATTTGTTTAATACTCTGTAACTTCCAGCATTTGGTTTGACATATCACTGGCACTTTTGCCAGAATTAGAATCTGAGCATATTCTCTGCTTCTGCCTAAACCGGTGGTTTCTAAATCTGCTTCTAGTCACAGTAGTCATACTTTATTATACAAGAGGAATTATTATCAATAGGGATGTAACCATCGACTCACAATTTGATTCGATTCACGATTCTGATTTTACAATTCGATTTTTGTCACTTTTTTCATCACCGTCCCAGGACTGTCACAAAAGCCAGTTCCAACAGTCCCTAAGTAAATGTCAAATGTTCCCATATTTATTTAAATTATAGGCTAATGTTTGTCCATTTGTAAGTTAATGAATAAACATAAACATAATTCTACATGCATTTACATACAAGTTAATTTGCTTATAAGGCTAGGTACTTAGAATAAGTGGATATTAACAAAGTAACTTAAAATCCCCTCTGATGGATTTAGACCTGGTTAATTACTTTGTGTTCAATAAATAGTTCTAATTAACTTTAGCTGAGACCTAAAACCTCTTTAGATCAAACCCAATAATAAACACTGGTCTTGTGTGTTTCACTAAAACACCAGAACTTTCTCAAAACAAATCTCATTTACTCATTTACAGTTACTAATTCTTGTTTTTAATAATAACAAGAATGTAGTGTGGTGTAATATTTTATATGTTATGTGTTTTAAACTATGTAGACCCAGTTAGTTATTCATTTAAACATATTAATATAAAAGATAAAACCTAATGTCAGACACCTGCGTCTTTATCTGGTCCTTCCTGTTTGTGTCTGACATTAAGTTTTATCTTTTATATTAATATGTTTAAATGAATAACTAACTGGGTCTACATAGTTTAAAACACATAACATATAAAATATTACACCACAGTAGTAACAGTAATACTTAATGTGAGTACCAGAAGTACTTCATACCGGATTTGGTCTGCAGACCTTAAGTTGGAGACCCCTGGTCTTTACTCTCAGTGGCTGCAGTAGAAACTCACAGAAGGCCTCAAACAGGTGAACACTTAGTTTAAGACGGGTCTGACTGTTTCATGAAATAATAACTTGTGGCTCAGAGATGGTTCAGACTCGAGACGACTGCCTCCGTTTACAGTTTAGCCTCTTTGCTACAGTAACACAGATTGCTGCTCACATTCTCTCTGTTCTCTACTGTTAACGGGACAATTACGTGACTTTTTGTCTGTTTTGGAGAGAGTAAAGCTCAGACACAGACATGATTTTGTTGCGCACTTGTTGTTTCGAGGAGCACAGGACTCAAACGCTCAACACAGAGAAGGTTCAGAATAAACTTTATTGAATAGTAGTAAATAGCAGACAGCAAGGAATCCGGACTGGAGCTGGAGCTGTAGTGCCGGACCGGAGCTTGAACTGACGCTTGAGCCGTAGCCGGACCATAGGCGGGAACAGATAGCAGGACCGGGTAACCGGAAAAGATAGCAGGACCGGGTAACAGGAACAGATAGCAGGACCGGGTAACAGGAATAGGTAGCAGGACCAGGTAACAGGAATAGGTAGCAAAATCAGGTAGCTAGATCAGGTTAGCAGGAGCAGATAGCACTGGATGAAGTAGTTAGATGGCTGCTTAAGTACAGAGCAGACTGAGTTTCAGGTTTGCTGACAGGTGTGACTGATGACGGTGACAGGGAAGATCTGGAGTGAACTCCGTGAAAAAGTGACACTTGTTAATTCCGCGCGGAGCCAACTCAGCCTGGGACTGGTCTGTGCAGCAGCAGCGGAGAGACACAGACGGTGAGCGAGTGAACGCTTTCGCTAAAGTGGATTTATTTATGCTGCCACACCTCTGATTTGAACAAGGATGAGACTTCCTCAATATCAACATCCACACTCTCGTCACCATGCTAGAAACTGTTTAGTAACAACCTGTTGAAAGCAAGTTTGTAGTAAACAGAGTAAACATGTTGTTCAAAACATGAATTGCGATTGAAATAACATCTCAACCGACTGGAAACGTCACATATGTGAATCAATTTTCAACCGGCTCACGGTTAATTGTTACATCCCTAATTATCAAGTCTCCTGTTTCTCTCGTTTACCCTTCAGCCCGTGGTTGTCCTATGCAGGCCAGTTCAACAAGTCCCGCTTCTACGTGCTGCACCAGGACTTTCTCCGATACGTACGAAATAGGTACTAACCCTGTTTTTTATTTATCAGTTTATATTCATCTCCAAAATAAATTCATAAAACTAACTTGTGTTCACAGTTTCCTGAAGTCCTCGACTCTAAGTGCCAGGTTCTGGGCCATAGTGCGACCGACCAATGGGGCTTTTGCAATGTTCTTGGCTTTGCACACCTGTGACACAGTGGGTTAAACACAACTGAGCTATCAGACCTACAGGGCTATCAACATTTCATACAGAGGCATCTACAAACCCTTTTAGTGTTAGTAATAATAATAATAATAATAATAATAATAATAATACATTTTCTTTATATAGCAGATTTATAGAGAGCTTTGAAGGTGATGAAGAGGGCCTTAAATTGATTGGGGGATGGGGAGCCAGGGGTGATGTGTTCATGGGAGCGGGTGTGTGTGAGGAGGCGGACAGCAGAGTTTTGTATCTATTGGAGTTTATTGAGTAATTTGGATAATAAATAATGCACTATAAAGAATGCTTTGCATTAGTCAATGCAGGAAGTGATGAAAGCGGGCATGAGGGTTTCAGCTGCAGAGAAAGAGAGGGATGGGTGCAGTCCGGGTTATGTGGGTGACAGCTGTGCAAAGGAGAGGTTGGTGTTGAGAAGAAGGCCAAGGTTACGGACAGCTGGGGATGTGGAGAGGATGGTCTGGTCAGTGTCCAAGAAGAAATTATTGGTGGATTTGGTGATGATTTTGGGGCCATTTGCGATCATATTAGATTTTTCACAGTTGATTTTGAGAAAATTGTGTTGCATCCAGTTTTTTATGTGAGTGAGGCAGTGGGTGAGAGTGGAGGGAGTTGTGGAGTTTATGTTTTTAGTGGAAATGTGAAGCTGTAGTATATCATTAGCATAGCAGTGGAAATGGAGCCCATGACGGCGGATGATGTTGCCGAGGGGGAGGATGTATAGAATAAATAGAAGAGGACCAAGCACCGAACCTTCGGGGACACCCTGTGACAGGGGAGCAGTGGAGGAAGAGCAGTTATTGATATGGCTGAATTGTTGTCGGTTTGTGAGATAAGACTGGAGCCAGAACAGTGCAGAAACGGTGATGTTGAGGGTGGAGTAGCTGATTGTATTGAAGGCAGTGGTAGACAGTGTTTACTGTAGTGAATGTGTCACTGCAGAGGCTTCTTTTACAGTTGAACTGGAGAAATACAATAATCAGTCTGGACTAGGGCATATAGTGACATGCTGGATAATAAGACTCATTAGGCAGTACCTTTAGTTTCTTACAGGTACTCTGGTTTCCCCCATCAACATACACACACAAAAACATGCTAGGTGCCTCCTGGTGTGCATAATAAAGGTGAAATCTAATAAATTAAATAAATAAAAAATTGAAAACTGTCGTGAAACTGTGTAGAAATATGCCGTAGTGTAATACTGTACGTCATCAATATACAGTAGAGCAAAGTAGTTATTGATTTGTATTGCTCAATGACTTGGCCTAAATACATTTCATAATTATTGTTGGTCACATAAGTCTGAAGCTGGACTCAGTTGAATAATCAGGTATATTAATTAAATATTTAAAAATTCATTAGCATTCAGCTTACAAACCCAGGGGTTAAAGTGGAAAAAAATCCTGAGCCTGAACTTTTTTTTTTTGGGTGGGGGGGGTTTGGAGAGAAACTGCACAGACGGACTTACTTCAAATATTGACGATAATAACAAAAATACAGTAACAAGAGCTTAAAGTGCTTAAAAAACTGGTAAACTGAGACTGACTAGCTTCTCAGACAAACATTTTTTGAACTGTAGTGCAATGCCATGAGTGTTCATGTAACTCGCATGTTGATTTGAAACCGACAGGCTAGTTAACGCTTTTTTGTCTTCTGCCAGTTTTCTACACAGGGTGACCAGTGGCTGCGAAATTCTGAATGACAAATCATGTTCTGCTATAAATGTGCACAAACGTATTTTTAAATCGCGAACCACGATCAGTCATAGACAACGGTGTGTCAGCTGTAACAGTTGCTCCCGGCAACGTCGTGGTTAGTTTAAGTGCACGGGCAGCGGCTCTATGACCGGGGTCTAAATCATGACGAGCAAGCACTTTCTTACCGCTGCTGGCATACAGTAGCTTCCTCGAGCAAATCGTGCAGAAACAAGCCCCGGGCTCTCTCAGTTTCTTGCACCAACTGCCAAAAGGCTCGCCATCTCTACTTTCTCCAATCCACGCGCCATTTATTTTTGAGTCCTTTATCTACTGCTAGGACATCATCCCCAGGCTTCATAAACTTGCGCTCCATTTTTTTTTCTCCGACAACGCTAACGTGTCAATCATACTGTGTTACAAGGACCCGCCCTTCTCTGCTTCTGATAGGCTTGTAACGTTAGTTAAATCTGCGTTCCTCTCATATGATTGGTAGGTGAAATAAATTGGCTCGAAAATATTAAACCGCATGTGCAGGCTTTCAAATATTATTATTTTTTTCCCTCACGGCCACACGCCGGAGATCCGGCACGGTGCCGGAATACTTTAAGCCCTGCAAACCAGTTATAATTGAGTCAATCTGTGAACAGCTGAACAAAAGAGTAGAAAACAAATGAAAACTTGTCCTTGGTGTATCATTGTTTACTGGTGTCAGGCAGAGGTCCAGTCACATTTACAGTTCTTTTAATTTAGCTATGCAGCTGTTTTTTGTTTCTTCCTTTTATTTTAACTGAGTCTTCCTAATTCTCACACTTTTAACTCTGTAACTCTTTTGTTAGTGCTTTGATACGATGTACGACACCAAAGTGGTGCTTCTTAGAGATGGAATAATTTGTGGTCTGAAACAGACAAGCTTATGCTTATTGTGCCGATCCCTTTTTACATTCAATTTATTTTACAAACAATGCCAAAAAATCAAACACCAAGTCATTTTGCGTAGATAAAGAAATGACAGCTCTTCATTCATCGCTCTGCTGTTGTTTTGTCTCTCAGGTGAGCGCGTACGGCTTCATGACGGAAAACTACAAGAACTATTCTAACTACTACTACGACAGAGGCGTCAAAACCAACGTTATTTTCTACGGAAACCACAACTACATCATGGAAATGAAACTGTGGAAAAATCTGCACGACTCAAATATTATTAAACTTTATCAAGGACACTCCACCGAAACAGAGACACCGAAGACACCGAAGACACCGAAGACACCAAAGACACCGAAGACACAGAAGACACCAAAGACACCGAAGACACCAAAGACACAGAAGACACCGAAGACACCAAAGACACAGAAGACACCAAAGACACCGAAGACACCGAAGACACCGAAGACACAGAAGACACAGAAGATACCAAAGACTCTCTGACGCGTGATGTAAATGTGAAGAGCTGGAGCAAAAGGTTTATTTTAACAGAGAGTTATTTTACTATTAATCTCAGAAAATTTAATAATAATATGTATATATATAGTATATATTTAATTCTAATTATTTTATTTTTGGAAGCTACAGGTATTTATATAAATGTTATTGGGTCTTTGCAATAGGAGGGGTTATGTTGGAGGAATGCATGTTAATGGCTACATACAGGGATCAGCCAGAACATTACGACCACAGTATAATTTTAGAAGCTTTATTTAAAGTTGACTGGTTACTTTTACTGTTTATATATACATTTTTTCAAACTTTACAACAACACTGGTGCAACGAAGAAAGAGCAAACTGGAAACTATTTTTCTTCTTTTTTTTTTCTTTTTTTTTCCCCCTTTGCAATTCTTTCCAAATAATAATTTTTTTTTTATTTGCTATAGGTTTTACAATTTTCCTATGTTTTTCTTTAGAAACATTACAATTTGAGCAAAGTCTTTACAGGATTTCTAGTAAATAAATTGTTTTCCAAATTTATATATTCATTCATTCATTCATTTTCTACCGCTTAGTCCCGTTAGGGGTCGCGGGTGACTGGAGCCTATCCCAGCAGCTTTGGGCCTGAGGCGGGGTACACCCTGGACAGTGGCCAGTTAGTCGCAGGGCTGACATTTAGAGACAGACAGTGACAGACAATCATTCACTCTCACATTCATTCACTAGGGACACTTTAGAGTTGCCAATTAACCTATACATGCATGTCTTTGTGGACGGTGGGAGAAGCCGAGTACCGGAGAGAACCCACGGTAACACGTGGAGGACATGCAGACTCCTCACAGAAAGACCGGAGTCGGCCGAGAATGTTTGAGTCGGCCGGGTTTTGAACTCACGACCTTCTTGCTGTGAGGCAGGAGTGCTAACCACTCTGCCACGTGCACCAAATTTATATATATATATATATATATATATATATAAGTATTTTCCAGAATTCGATAATTCTTTCATATTTTATGTTTTCAAGATTCACGATTTGATTCGATTCACAATTCTGATTTCACAATTCAATTTTGTTACAATTTTCTATCATAAATTGAGACAAATTAGAAGTGCCCTTTTATTATTTCACAAATCAGCGCTACAGACTAACTTTTTTTATCACCGTCCCGAACGCCAGCTTCAACAGTCCCTAAGTAAATGTCAAATGTTACCCAATTTATTGAAAAATATAGGTAATGTTTATCAATTTGTATGTTTATAAACAAACATAAATAAAATCAAATTCTACGTGCAGGATTTAGACCTGGTTCATTACTTTGTGTTCAATAAATAGTTCTCATTAACTTTAGCTGAGACCTAAAACCTCTTTAGATCAAAACCAATAATAAACACTGGTCTTATGTGTTTCCCTAAAACACCAGAACTTTATCAAAACAATTCTAATTTTTTTAACTGTTAACTTTTATGCATTCTTGCTTATTATTTATTAATAATAGTTAAAAATGTATTAACAGTAATAATTAATGTGAGGACTAAGTACTTCACAAAGGACCATATTTGGTCCACAGACCTTAAGTTGGCACATGATCCAGAACATTAGATTAGATTTGATTAGATTAGAAGAACTTTATTAAACCCCGAGATTTCATTTCATGTGGATCATAGACATGTAAACATAAAGGACAAACAAGGGTACAACCCACACCATGCAGCCCGAAGTCTTTTCATTCAGGCGCAAGATCTTCAGAAAATGAAATACAGTTGCAATGTGCAGACATAACAGACAAGTAATTATAACAACAATAGCAGTTCCAACATAAACAACAGTAGCAGTTCCAACATAAACAACAGTAGCAGTTCCAACATAAACAACAGTAGCAGTTCCAACATAAACAACAGTAGCAGTTCCAACATAAACAACAGTAGCAGTTCCAACATAAACAACAGTAGCAGTCACAACACAACATACAGGGACATCAGACAATAGCAGGATAACAGCACACGTGGTCAGGGATGGGTAGAGGTTCAGTAGACAGAAATTTGTTGTAAATATATTTGATCATTGGTAATTTATCCGGATCATAATCAATCATTTCTGGTTCTCAGCGTCAGTTTCGTGCGTCCATGTCGTGGAGCAACCTAGAAGTTTCCTTGATGGTCAGAGCAGTAACACCACGTAGCAGCTCCCCGGTCAGCTTCTCGATGTTGTCCACTCTCTTCTGAATGTCCTCAGATCGGGCCGAGATGTTGCGAATCAGCTCTTCGACTTGTGTGGCCCATAGTTGTAACCCTTTTATATTCGTTAACTTTATTATCCTGTCTTTCGGTGTTGCAAACTCTTTTCTGTTTATTTATTTATTTACTTTATTTATTTATTTATTTCAGGGACAGTGCATATTGATAGACAGAAAGAAGACTGTAAATATGCCAGAGTTAGCTGTATGTCCACAGTCCGTGCTGAGAGGTCTCGGGTCAGCTCATCGGACTGTGCATCTCTTTAATGTAGTCCTTTCAAACTGTCGCCCACGTCACAGAAGCACTTTTTAATTTCAGCAGACAGCGGCTGGGTAGATTTGAAGGCGGCTGTCTTGCAAATTTTCCGATAGTTTACGGCATTCCCCAGGCCAATGAGCAGGAATCCCACTATCATAAATCCAAAAATATACAAATCCTCCGCATCCTCCACGGACAGAGCTTCAAAACACAGAACTTGCCAGTTCTTCCAGGCGTCCTGTGCGTAGCCTGCCGCAAAGGTCCCGCCAGGGCAAATGGGTTCTGTGGTGTAATATTTTATATGTTATGTGTTTTAAACTATGTAGACCCAGTTAGTTATTCATTTAAACATATTAACATAAAAGAGAAGGCCTAATGTCAGACACACACACAGGAAGGACCAGATAAAGACGCAGGTGTCTGTTATCGGAGGACACAGAGCCGAGGAGTAGCTCAAGGCCAGACAGAAATGACATCAGGGAGTTAATGAGGAGAATCCCAGAGCCTTGCACAATGATATCAGAAAGAGTTATTACTTTACTGATATTAAAACTATATAAAAGCTTATGTCTACTGTTCAATCTTTAGTAGAGCTGGGGCAAAGTCTACTCGGGTCGTTTATTGTGTTGGTTGTGAACAATAAAGACTCTATGGCATGGAATCTGGTGTTGCGTTCATAACTTATTCCATACAATAGTGCCAAAGACTGAGGAGTCAGTTTTGACACTACAATTGGCCAGTATCCAGGAGTGGACCTGATTATACGCGTTAGAACACCGTTTATATCCCGGAGAAGAAATTGTTAAGAGACGGTCTAAATTCTTCGCGCAAAAGAATACAGAGACGTCTAAAGTAAGCAGATCCTGGCAAAGCGCGCAGGGGTCTGAAGGAACAAAGCCTGAGAGGAGACAGAGGTCTCCAGAAGAGTAAGCACCTAAATTTATGCGATTTTCCAGCTGAGTTTAAGTATAGTTGAAGAAAATTTAAAAAAAGGAGTAACAGACGAAATACCCAAAATAAAAAGGAGAAAAATTTAGTTTAAAGGCCTGCTTTAATAAAAGGGGTAACACGCTGTCCAAGTCGACTGGATTAAATATAGCGCTGTTGACCGCCAGAAACGTAAGTTTAAAGTACCTTAGTGGGAAGGAAAAACTGTTTTTTATTTTAAAAGTTCAGCTTGGCTTGGAATTGAGATATAAGACGTACTACTGAGCGACACAAACCCGCTAATGAGTTCAGACCAAGACTCTGGAAAGAGAGGCTGAACAGAGGTGTGGACTAGTCAGGAGTGTGTGAGCGAGTGTGTGTGTACGGAAGCCCTAGTAGAAGTAAATACAGACGTTAATAAGACTTAGAGCTTTAAAAGTGAAGGAAAATAGGTTGCAACAATTAAAAACAATATTGTTAAAAGGAGAATTAAAAGAGGTGAAGTAGAAATTAAGAATAATAATAATAGAAAGTTAACAAAAGAGCACTGATAAAAAAATTAATAGGAATATAGTTAATTAAAATTGAATAAATTCACTAAAAGGAGTTAATAAAATTATAAGAACAAGGAAAAAGGTTAGAGCTTAAACACTAATAATAAATTAGAGGAAAAATAGCCGACGGCAAATCAGAGTTAAATTAGTTAGAGCTGTGCTTTAAATCTAACCATAAAGGAACAATGGGCCTGCCCGTACCTATCAGCTGCCTCAGGAGTCCCACGGGCCAAACAGGCTCAGTAGGGCTCCTTCTTCAGCTTGACCGCATCCCTTACTTCCGGTGTCCACCACCGGGTTCGGGGGTTGCCGTTAGACAGGCACCGGAGACTTTACGGCCACAGCTTCGAGTGGCCGCATCGACAATGGAGGTGGAGAACATGGTCCACTCGGACTCAATGTCTCCAACCTCCCTCGGGATCTGGTCGAAGCTCTGCCGTAGGTGGGAGTTAAAGATCTTTCTGACAGGGGGCTCTGCCAAACGTTCCCAACAGACCCTCACAGTACGTTTGGGCCTGCCGAGTCTGTCCAGCTTTCTCCCCCACCATCGGATCCAACTCAACACCCGAGTGTCGAAGACATACGGCCGGAGGTCAGATGAAACAACTACAAAGTCGATCATCGATCTCCGACCTAGGGTGTCCTGGTGCCACGTGCACTGATGGACACCCTTATGCTTGAACATGGTGTTCGTTATGGACAAACTGTTGCTAGCACAGAAGTCCAATAACAGAACACCACTGGTTCAGATCCGGGGCCGTTCCTCCCAATCACGCCCCTCCAGGTGTCACTGTCGCTGCCCACGTGAGCGTTGAAGTCCCCCAGTAGAACGAAGCACTTTCCAGCACCCCTCCCAGAGACTCCAAGAAGGCCGGGTACTCTGCACTGCCATTTGGCCCGTAAACACAAACAACAGTGAGAGACCTATCCCCGACCCGGCGCAGGGAAGCGACCTCTCGTTCACCGGGTGAACTCCAACACATGGCGGCTGAGCTGGGGGGCTATGAGCAAGCCCACACCAGCCCGCCGCCTCTCACCGCAGGCAACTCCAGAGTAGTGGAGAGTACCCCCTTACGGTTCCTCCCGCAGGTGGTGGGCCCACGGGAGGTTGGCCCCACGTCGCTCCGTGGGGCTGAGCCCGGCCGGGCCCCGTGGGGAAAGACCCGGCCACCAGACGCACACATGCGAGCCCCAAACCCGGGCGTGGGGCCCCGGTTGCGCCGATACCAAATCCATGCCTATCCATAAGGGGGTTCTAACCGCTCTTTGTCTGGCCCGTCACCTAGGACCTGTTTGCCTTGGGAGACCCTACCAGGGGCATATAGCCCCTGACAACATAGCTCCTAGGATCAATCGGGCACTCAAACCCCTCCACCACAATAAGGTTGCGGTTCAAGGAGGGGAGAGACCAGGTAATCATATCCATTTTCGGTTTTTAGTAGTCCAGCAAGCGGTGGAGTCAAGAAATAAGTTAGAATTTGAATTTGTTTGTTTGAAATAACATCTCAACCAACTGGAAACGTCACAAATGTGAATCGATTTTTAACCTGCTCACAGTCAATTGTTACATCCTTACAAATGACCAGTTATGGCCAATGTTTAGCTTTATATATATATATATTTTTGGACAGCGTACAATGTACATTAAGCCAAAGCAGAGACGCTTGTACCAGATTATATCTTAACAGCTATTAAGTTGATGATCTAAAGGCTCTATATTCAGGTATATATTGGTTTAAATGAAACTCGTTGCATGACTTGGCCTGGCCCTTAGGTGGTCATAATGTTTTGGCTGATCTTGAATGTGCCAAAAATAAATATTTTACATATGTCTTTGTTAGATTAAAATATGCATATGGCAATAAATTTCACACACACAAAAACCTAAAAAGTATGTTCACAAACAGAAAATTTAGAGAGAAATAATTTGTGCAACATGCAACATTTTACACTTGATGCCAGTACATTTCTGCTGACAATTGCTTTCAGCCCCTCTTTGCAATCTTAAGCTAGCTGTCTCTCTGTCTATTCGCTGAGCAGTGCCCGTCTCCTGCTGGCTCCGCCTCCATCCTCAACCTGTTATTGTCTCATTATCTCTAAATTAAAACTGTCCTTTTCCCTATGTCTGATTTCTACCCTTTGCACTCTTTATTTCCCGGCTCGTTCTTTCCAATTTGTCTCCGTGTGCAGGACATTACAGCATGCCCATTCTTTTGGGGGTAAGACCTTCAATTCAACTAGTCTGCTCTTTTCCTATCATGGATCACAGGGCGTCTTAACACCTGCCATAGTCTAAGCATCAAAGATTATTCAACAATTCATACTTCATATATATATTCACATAATATTCATACTTCATACAAGTCAGTAAAATTTATGTCAACGCATTCATCTTCTTTGTCTCTGATACAGTTTGTCAAGGTTGAAATACACAGAAGGTGCACAGAGAGTTTAGCTACTTCTAAATGAACTTTCCCAAAGCGGAGTAAATTAAGAGATGACAGGTGCACAATACTCATGTCATGTACAGAGGGATGTTACATTCACCATGTATTTTTGTCTGTGTGTTTACATTTATCTGCAGGAGGACTTGGTGGCTGCTACCTTAATAAGGCTGTCAGTGCCAGCTTGTTTCCCTGTTATCCTTCAATCTTTATTTTTGAATAGATAGTTGCAGTTTTTGTTGTGTATGTTTTTTTGGTTTGTCCCAAATCATTTGTGCAATTAATAATTAGTTGTGTGTTAGGCTTTTGTCTTGTGACTTGCCCGATTCTGGTTTTAACTATTGCGTTTAACCTGGATGAGTTTGTTAATGCTACCACTTAGAGGTGTTGCATCAGTGTAGAGGTCTGTGAAAGTTCTCAGTCATCCAGGTCATCTTGACGAAAAGGTTAAAGTAAAAACATCTGGACACAGTTTTCAGGTGAAGACGTTTTGTCTCTAATTCCAAGAGACTTTATCAATGCTGAGATACACTGGTAAGAGAGCTGAGCTTTATCTCTGGAGGGAGGGGTTTAACCTGAAACCAAACCTGATGGACCAGGCTGATCTGGTCTCATGGTCATTAGCTCTGAAAACAGAGTGAAACTCTTTTGTTTTAGGTTTCAAAACACTGTTATAAATTGGCGAGTCAATTTTATTTCTATAGCACAATTCATACAGTGGGTAACTCAAAGTGCTTTAAAAGGAATAAAAAACAACTTACACGATTTAGAAACACTTAAGAAACATAAGAAAAATAAAAACATTTTAAAAGAAGAGTGCAAATAAAAAACACTTTAAGTTGTAATGTAGGCGGAGCTAAAGGTTTTTAACCTCCCCTTGAACATTGTTAAAGTTGAGGCTGTTCCAGGGTTTACACATGACTGACAAAGACATTCAAAGGGGAAAAAGCAAGTTTAAGCCAAACATAAAAGTTGTTCATTTCAGTTTGGAGACGTGTCACAGGGAGACATCGAGGAGCAGCTCAAACTCTATTCCATCTGAGACTCGGGGACCTTTCCAGGACGTTACCAAAGATGACACTAAAAACTCTAAAACGGAGCTAAAACTTGCACAAACTCAAACTAAATACATTACATTCTGTTTGGTGACATTTCCTTTAATGTAAAACTAACACCTCCCCAGCTCCACCAGCAGAGGACGCTATTGTACATATTTTTTTTATTAAAGCCATCCGCTAAGTTCTCACTCAACCCTGTAAATCTTTTCAGTGTAAACCTTTTCAAGATCTAACACTATCTTTGGATTTAACACAATATCTACAGCTACATGTAAAAAAAACTTCAGGGTTTGTCTAAAATTAAAAAAGTGGCTCAGATCTGTATTTTCTGAGTTGTACTACAATGTTAATCTAGATTTTACTGTCCAAACCAGATGCTTTTTTTTAATCTTTAATAAAAGAAGTAATATACTATGTTAAAGAGCAGTATTTGACAGAGCTGGATGAAACATTTTTATTGAACAGATTTATATAAGAAAAACCTTTTGTGTGACGTCAGGGACTCAAGGTTTTTCAATGACCTTTGCAAAAGCCTGAAATATACAGATGTAGCTTTTCAGGGGAAACTCCCCCGTTATGTTCGGTGGGTCGCTCTGTCAGTGCAGTTTACTCAGGTTTCCACTGGGACGGTGCAGTGCCGGTCGGTTCTGGCCTAAACACAGCAGTCAGCTGATTGGACGACAGATAAAACAAGACATATTCCAACAAAACATTTTGTTTTTTTAAAAAAGTCACTGTGTCACGGCTCTGGTTTCATGGATTTAAGCGTTTATGTTCATTTACGAGGGCTGCCATTAGTCAAGTCAAGTCTGCTTTATTGTCAATTGTTCCACATGTACAGTGCATACATACAGAGAATCGAAATTTCGTTACTCTCAGACCCCGGTGCACACAAATAACATTAACATTAAAGCCTAAAAATAGATACAACTAGATAAATAGATACAACTGTACTGTACAATTTGTACACTATAATAAGAAAAAAAAAAAAAATTAGATAAAGCAGCGCAAAACAGAAGGCAGAGTGCAAATCAATGAAGTGAACAATAGTGCAGATAAAAGGTATTTTCTAGTGCAAAAACAAATCATTATCGCAAAATTTATAAAAAGTCTTGGTTTACATTTTTTTATTTAGCTTTTATCCAAAGCAACTTACATTACATTCACCAGAGTTACAGCTGGAACACCACTGGAGCCAAGGAGGGTTAAGTGTCCAGCCCAAGGACACAACAGCAGTATGAACTGTGTGGAGAGCGGGAAATATTAGCCTTCTGGTTATAGGACGACCACTCTACCACTGAAGTCCTGGTTTAGTCCTTGTTTAGTCCTGGTTTAGTCCTGGTTTAGTCCTGGTTTAGACCTTGTTTAGTCCTGGTTTAGTCCTAGTTTAGTCCCGGTTTAGACCTTGTTTAGTCCTAGTTTAGTCCTGGGATAGACCTGGTTTAGACCTGGTTTAGACCCAGTTTAGTCCTAGTTTAGACCTGGCTTAGTCCTGGTTTAGTCCTGGTTTAGACCCGGTTTAGTCCCGGTTTAGTCCTGGTTTAGACCTGGTTTAGTCCTGGTTTAGTCCTGGTTTAGACCTTGTTTAGTCCTGGTTTAGTCCTGGTTTAGACCTTGTTTAGTCCTGGCTTAGTCCTGGTTTAGTCCTGGTTTAGTCCTGGTTTAGTCCTGGTTTAGACCTTGTTTAGTCCTGGTTTAGTCCTGGTTTAGTCCTGGTTTAGACCTTGTTTAGTCCTAGTTTAGTCCTGGTTTAGTCCTGGGATAGACCTGGTTTAGACCTGGTTTAGACCCAGTTTAGTCCTAGTTTAGACCTGGCTTAGTCCTGGTTTAGTCCTGGTTTAGACCCGGTTTAGTCCCGGTTTAGTCCTGGTTTAGACCTGGTTTAGTCCTGGTTTAGTCCTGGTTTAGACCTTGTTTAGTCCTGGTTTAGTCCTGGTTTAGACCTTGTTTAGTCCTGGCTTAGTCCTGGTTTAGTCCTGGTTTAGTCCTGGTTTAGACCTTGTTTAGTCCTGGTTTAGTCCTGGTTTAGTCCTGGTTTAGTCCTGGTTAAGACCTGGTTTAGTCCTGGTTTAGACCTGGTTTAGTCCTGGTTTAGTCATGGTTTAGTCCTGGTTTAGTCCTGGTTTAGACCTTGTTTAGTCCTGGTTTAGTCCTGGTTTAGACCTTGTTTAGTCCTGGTTTAATCCTGGTTTAGTCCTGGTTTAGACCTTGTTTAGTTCTGGTTTAGTCCTGGTTTAGTCCTGGTTTAGACCTTGTTTAGTCCTGGTTTAGTCCTGGTTTAGTCCTGGTTTAGACCTTGTTTAGTCCTGGTTTAGTCCTGGTTTAGTCCTGGTTTAGTCCTGGTTTAGACCTTGTTTAGTCCTGGTTTAGTCCTGGTTTAGACCTTGTTTAGTCCTAGTTTAGTCCTGGTTTAGTCCTGGGATAGACCTGGTTTAGACCCGGTTTAGTCCTAGTTTAGACCTGGCTTAGTCCTGGTTTAGTCCTGGTTTAGACCCGGTTTAGTCCTTGTTTAGTCCTGGTTTAGACCTGGTTCAGACCTGGTTTAGTCCTGGTTTAGTCCTGGTTTAGTCCTGGTTTAGACCTTGTTTAGTCCTGGTTTAGTCCTGGGATAGACCTGGTTAAGACCTGGTTTAGTCCTGGTTTAGTCCTGGTTTAGACCTGGTTTAGTCCTGGTTTAGTCATGGTTTAGTCATGGTTTAGTCCTGGTTTAGTCCTGGTTTAGACCTTGTTTAGTCCTGGTTTAGTCCTGGTTTAGTCCTGGGATAGACCTGGTTTAGACCTGGTTTAGTCCTGGTTTAGACCTGGTTTAGTCCTGGTTTAGTCCTGGTTTAGTCCTGGTTTAGACCTTGTTTAGTCCTGGTTTAGTCCTGGTTTAGTCCTGGGATAGACCTGGTTTAGACCTGGTTTAGTCCTGGTTTAGACCTGGTTTAGTCCTGGTTTAGTCCTGGTTTAGTCCTGGTTTAGACCTGGTTTAGACCTGGTTTAGAGCTGGTTTAGAGCTGGTTTAGTCCTGGTTTAGTCCTGGGATAGACCTGGTTTAGACCTGGTTTAGTCCTGGTTTAGACCTGGTTTAGTCCTGGTTTAGACCTTGTTTAGTCCTGGTTTAGTCCTGGTTTAGTCCTGGGATAGACCTGGTTTAGACCTGGTTTAGTCCTGGTTTAGACCTGGTTTAGACCTGGTTTAGTCCTGGTTTAGTCCTGGTTTAGACCTGGTTTAGACCCGGTTTAGTCCCGGTTTAGTCCTGGTTTAGTCCTGGTTTAGACCTGGTTTAGTCCTGGTTTAATCCTGGTTTAGTCCTGGTTTAGACCTGGTTTAGACCTGGTTTAGTCATGGTTTAGTCCTGGTTTAGACCTGGTTTAGACCTGGTTTAGTCCTGGTTCAGTCCCGGTTCAAACCTGGCTTAGTCCCGGTTTAGTCCTGGTTTAGTCCTGGTTTAGTCCTGGTTTAGTTCTGGTTTAGACCTGGTTTAGACCTGGTTTAGACCTGGTTTAGACCTGGTTTAGACCTGGTTTAGTCCTGGTTTAGTCCTGGTTTAGACCTGGTTTAGTTCTGGTTTAGACCTGGTTTAGACCTGGTTTAGACCTGGTTTAGACCTGGTTTAGTCCTGGTTTAGACCTGGTTTAGACCTGGTTTGGACCTGGTTTAGTCCTGGTTTAGTCCTGGTTTAGTCCCGGTTTAGTCCCGGTTTAGTCCCGGTTTAGACCCGGTTTAGTCCCGGTTTAGTTCTGGTTTATACCTGGTTTAGACCTGGTTTAGACCTGGTTTAGTCCTGGTTTAGTCCCGGTTTAGTCCTGGTTTAGACCTGGTTTAGTCCTGGTTTAGACCTGATTTAGTCCTGGTTTAGTCATGGTTTAGTCCCGGTTTAGACCTGGTTTAGACCTGGTTTAGTCCTGGTTTAGTCCTGGTTTAGTCCCGGTTTAGACCCGGTTTAGTCCTGGTTTAGTCCTGGTTTAGACCTGGTTTAGACCTGGTTTAGTCCTGGTTTAGACCTGGTTTAGACCTGGTTTAGACCTGGTTCAGACCTGGTTTAGTCCTGGTTTAGTCCTGGTTTAGACCTGGCTTGGGCGGCAGAGTGGTTAGCACTCCTGCCAGGTCCTGGGTTCGATTCCCGTCCAGAGCAGGGCCTTTCTTTTTGGAGTTTGCATGTTCTCCCTGTGTCTGTGTAGGTTTCCTCCGGGTACTCTGGTTTCCCCCACCACTAAAGACATGTACAACAGTCCCCCCCTCAGGACTCCCCTGCAAAAGAGGTTTGTAATCTCAGTGGGAATATCCTGGATAAATAAAGGTTAAATTTAGAAAAGACCTGGTTTAGTAAACGTACAATAAATTCTGAAAAGGCTGTGACACTGTAAAAAATGAGAGGGTAAAGTGTAGAAAATTACAACTTATTAACCAAAAGTAACAGTTATGTCTAGTTGGTCCACTGGGGGTTGCAGTGTATTAGTCAGAGTAGAAGACATAACACAAAACTGAGACCAAGAACTGAAGATGGAGGACAGCAATGCAATTATTATTATTTTTTTTTTATAAATGACCCCGTGTGGAACCCTTACTATGCAAAGTGTCTTTGTAAAAAAAAATAATTTAAAGGGTGAAAAAACAAACAAACGAAACAAGTGGCACAGAATGAGGAAGCGCTTGAGGCAAATTTGATATCTGGCCTTGTTCCTATTGACTGCTGTTTAAAAACATTACAAATAGAGCGATGAGTTATTGTTTTAGTTTCAAACACACACTAAGTAAAATGTGAAAATCTATAGTCCCTCTGGTTGTTTCCTGAAACATAAATCTGTAAAAAGCAATCAAAAATAACAACCAACCAACCGAGATTAACAACCTTTACGACATTAATCAGTCTGGTTTTAGAACTAACCACAGAACCGTAACTGTACGACTTAAAGTTGTAACTGACCTCCACAATGACATGGACTCTGGCAGCCTCTCAGTTCTCGTCCTCCTGGAGCTTAGACTTGCTTTAACACTGTTGGTCATAAGCTCCTGCTCGACTAACTGGTCCTGTCTTAAACTGGCTTTCCTCCGACTCATCAGAAGCCTCTTTGTATGGGTTGGTGAATGTACCTCTGAGAGCAGGCCTGTGAACTGTGGGGTTCCACAGGGCTACATCCTGGGCCCACTTTTGCTTTCTCTTGACCAAATCCTTTAAGAATACAAAATACAATATTGTATTTTGTATTCTTAAAGGATTTGGTCAAGGTCACTATATTTCCCTCCCTCCTGACGACTCAAAACCAAACATTAACTGTGCTTGTGCTTACTATCATGGGTCCAAAATCCTGGATTAGTACTGTTTTAGACCTGGTTTAGACCTGGTTTAGTCCTGGTTTAGACCTGGTTTAGACCTTGTTTAGACCTGGCCTAAACTATAAACTATAAAGTCTAAAGTAATTATTTTGAATTTGTTTAAAACTGCAAAGTGAAAGAACAGAAGACAATTCTTAGTCATATCAATATTTCCCTCAGAACAGCAAATGTTTCTTTTAAAGAACATGCAAGAAATTCAAAGTCATCTCGCTCCTGTCGCAGCTCGTGTTCAGTCAAAAGCTGCTGAAGCTGCATT
Source organism: Perccottus glenii (assembly GCA_024416835.2). Lineage (NCBI taxonomy): Eukaryota > Metazoa > Chordata > Actinopteri > Gobiiformes > Odontobutidae > Perccottus > Perccottus glenii. The sequence goes on from CM044566.2 coordinate 24,370,821, forward strand.
TGTTCATTATGCTCCAAAAAAAATGTAATTCACTTCCAGAAAAAATGAAAAAAAAATGCACCAACAACTAACTCTTTCAAAAGGAAACTCAAAACAACCTTTTCTTACTTGTTTATTAACTGTAATAATCGGTTCACCTAGTGTTTTACTATTGTTTTACAGCTACGACTTTTCATTTCTGTAAAGCCTAGACATAAATAAACTAGAATCTCTGAAAGGGCTGAAGGCATTGGCTGTGGAGCTGAAGCTAAAAACTTTCAGAAAGATAAAGTACCACGAGTACACACTCGTCTGGAACAGGCCGAAGAACTCACAATGCAGACCCCACGAAGGCAGAGGATTCAGAAGGGTTTATTAACAAAAAGGCAGAAGTGCAAAATCCAAAACGTGTAGTCAACAACAAAGGCTAAGGTCAAAACACAAAAACTCTGGATTCAAAAACACCAGAGATGCCATTATAAACTTACGGCTACAATCTAAAGGTAGCAACTTTTCACTCCACTTCAGGGTTCAGACATACTTGATTCTATAATCCAGCCAAGGACAGGGGAAAACAGAAAACAGAACTTATAGGGAACACAATGAGGCACAGGTGGAACACATTAGGGCGGGGCAGGTAATCACAAAGAAGGGAAAGACACAAGGGCAGGAAGTCAATCTAACAAACCAACAAAAGTAAGACACGTCACAATAATACACAGGAAATTAAATACATTACATCAACAGACTAGTTTGGGACATGACAAAAGTGACAGAAGCTGAAAGTTGAACAAAGCTAAAAGAAAATAAGTTAAATTCCATTCATCATCTTGACTGGATCTGGTCTAGTCCGGTCCTGGTCTTAGTCTGATTGTAGGCTTGGACCTGGACCAGTCCTGCTCTGGTTCTGGTCTGGTCCTGGTTCAGCCCCGGTCTTGGTCTAATCCTTGCTCAGTAAAGCACAATGAGTTACTTAGTTACAAATGTACTCCATTAACAGATTTTCTCCTTCTTAGTTTCCCTTTCATAATCTCTCGGTATAACCCTGAACAACCCTGTTCAAAACTCATCCATCTATTGTGTCACTGTGGGTGTGTTTTCATTCAAAAATGAGACAAACTTGATTCAACTGTAACAACGACAAGATTCCACTGTTTAGTGACCTCTTTTTTACAAAGCCACGAGGAAGCAACGTAAAGACGTTATTACAGTGCATACTGTTTGTAAAACGGGTTAAACTAGTGACTTCAGCCGTGCCCTGTGCATCATGAAGGCCTAGTCTGTGCACAGTGGAATTAGAAGAATGTGGTTAGAAAGAGGGGTTTACACACATAGCTCAGAGCATGCTGTCAAGAGATCGTTCTGTTAAAAATGCCTGTGTTTACTGTCGTCGTGACAACGGAAGGTGCGTTTGTAGCCACCATGTTGTCACTTCAGTGGCTGATTTTACAGTTTTAACAAAGTCTCTCTCAAGGAACCCCTTAAAAGGTCCTCGAGTAAGAGTGCCACCATACAAAAGCAGAAATAAACCCAATGGCGACTTTTCAAGTGTAAAAATCATGTTTACAGCCTGGTACAAAAGATGGCTCCGGTCTCTAGAGCTAGGTTTTCAGTATGTGACAACTCCATGGAGGGGAATTAGCTTCAGAGAGGTGAAAAATAGACTCTTTTTATTATGTTGCCAAAGAGGATATTCTTCAGTCTCTGGTAACGTCAAAGAACAAAGAACAACCTGCACACCTTACGAGTTTTAACATGTCTCACTGTTTTAGTGACTTTGGGGTAACATCAGCAACAAGTAGCTATAGCTAAAAAAAAGCTAGGTTTATGTGATCGGATCTGACTTTTTTAATAAATGCTCCCCTGCTGCAGGATAAGGGTCGAGATATAGATTTAATTAAGTTTAACTTGGTTAAATACTGCTATTACTGTGTTAAATGAAGTCTGTCCGTTTGAGATCTACACTGGTGCTTTATCCTGACATTATGGCCGATAGAACACATTTAGTCACGTGGTGTCTGGAGCTCTATCGGTGAGCTGCAGGACAACGATCTTAGCAGTTCTTTTTATCACTGTTCTTTACATACACTCTCGATCCTATCATGTCTAAGAGGTATTTGCATAACTATTTTGCAAATACCTCACAGCTTTGTAATGGAAGACATGTTTATGAGTGTAAAAAAGGAATGAGCTGTGGGTTAATTCCTCCTCCAGCGGTTTTGGCATCGCACTTCAAAAAGTGCGATGCCGGGGGGAAATTTGAGCTCAGGAGAAAGTAATGTTACCTGAAATTTTTGGGTTGAAGTAAAAGAAGTCAACATAATAATTACTAAAGAGTGGCAAGGTATTGATTGAAAAGACTGATTTATTGGACTAATACATTTAACAAACCGCTACTTATGCCTAATCCGAGCCCTTCCCCAGCTTTAGTCTAAGGGTAGGGCTATAATAAACCCCCACCCCCAACCCCCCGTCAGGTTCTGGGTCTGGTCCTGGTCTGAGTCTGGACTGGTCTTGATCTGGTTCCGGGTCAGTGTGGAGAACACAGAAGAAAAGCTGAACTGGACCCCTCCCTTCTTTATCCGAGCGACAGCTGTAGAGACGGTCGAAAATGGCCTCAACGCTTTCAGATTATTTTAGTTCAACGTGGTGCTTTCCTGCCGACGAGATAGAAGTTGGGCGACCTGTTCCCACAGCGCTACACACCGATGGATCTGAGTAACACATACTTTCCTCATGTCTTACGTTAGGAAATGAAAACAAAACTAACTAAAAACAAAACTTAGGCCTATCCCGAATTCCTAGCCATGTCGGCCCCTCCCTTTATTTCTACAGAACAACTTGCTTGGTACCACAGGATTTGTAACAAGATAATGGAAACTGTTGTCAATCAAACAGGTACAAGACAGATTCCTGAGATGAAAGAGTTCTGATTGAAGAGTAAATGTAAATGAAATATAATAAATGTAAATAAACTATAATCTAGTGGAGCTGAAGCTAAAAACTTTAAGAAAGAAAAAGTAACAGAAGCTAAAAGTTAAACAAAGTTCAGTTCCATCAATCATCTTGACTGGGTGTGGTCTCAGTCTTTCCGGAACTAGGTCTAGTCTGGTCCTAATCTGATTGTGGGTTTGGTCTTGGACTACTGTAGACCTGCTCTGGTTCTGGTCCTGGCCTGGTCTTGGTTTATTCCCGGTGTGGTTCTGGTTTAGTTCTCCTCTGGTTCTGGCCTGGTCTTGGTTTATTCCCAGTGTGGTTCTGGTTTAGTTCTCCTCTGGTTCTGGTCCTGGCCTGGTCTTGGTTTATTCCCAGTGTGGTTCTGGTTTAGTTCTCCTCTGGTTCTGGTCCTGGCCTGGTCTTGGTTTATTCCCAGTGTGGTTCTGGTTTAGTTCTCCTCTGGTTCTGGTCCTGGCCTGGTCTTGGTTGTGGCTCAGGGGCTCCGTGGCAGAGCGTTCGTCCCGTGGTGTTCCAGCTGTAACACTGGTGAATACACACTTACTGTAAGTCTAAATGAATAAATGTAATGCTGAAGCAGTGAGCAGCTGAAGGAAATGTTGAATTTCTTAAATTTAGTTGAACTCTCAGGAAATGAAGAAGCTTTAATGTCATAAAACTCTATGAATACCAAAAGTAACACCACATGTTCCTGAATTTAGACCCAGTTTAAAGATTAAACGGCTGAAAGAAAAAAAAAAAAAACAAGTAGCATAATTTTCACAACTTCTTGTCCAGTAAATTAAAAAATAAAAGTCCTTTACAAATAATCATTTAAAGTTGACTGAATGAATGAATTAACAGCTATGCAAGTGATTATTGTGTTAAGCTTTGTAAAGAATGTGCAGCTATTGTTTCACGTGATACTCTTCCTCTTGTCTCTTAACTTTCTACCTGTGCTCACCTGTGCTCACCTGTCTTGTGTAATCCAAAGTCCTTCATCTGTGCGTGTGAGCGTGCATGTCTGTCACAGTTGATAACCAGCAGCTTCACACACTTTGTCTCACTTCAGTCAGGCGTTCACAGACACAGGTGTATTTCTAACGTGGTGCAAATCACTGGAGACTTGAGTAACCATTACAGACTTTTGTTCAGAAATGACTTCCAATTATTCCAAAATCTTACCTGGTCTCTTTGCTTTTGCCATCGGGACGGTTGTGTACATCTCATGGGTAGAGATTTCCGACAGTCACAGGTGAGTGAAATGCATTTGTGTTGATGCCTCTTTCATTTACATAATCTTTTTTTTTATTTTATTTACTTTATTTAATTTTGGAAATCTTACATTCATGTTGGCAATAATTATAGAGTGAGCTTTGTACTGGTCACAAGAATTTTTTTTTTTTTTTAATGTGTGGTTTCATAGTGTGAGCACAATTTTCACGTTAAAACAAACAAACAAACAAAAAAGACTTCTGCTTTACTTGAAGCTGGTGCTTATTCGGGCTTCTCTCAGGTTTATATTTGTGATCAGATAAATCTATGGCATCTATAGGGGCTGCAACAGCATGGCTTCCATGTTACTTTTATTTTTTTTACAGTGTTGTAGTCAAGACCACATGGACCGAGACCAGGTCATGTCTGAGACCAGTCCGGTCTTAGACCAGAGAAAATCACAGGTTTTACTGTACGTTTAGTAACTTCAGAATTCAAAAACCTAATTCGATCCGTAAAGGTGGCTCTGGGAACAAATTGAAAATTTCAAACAAAGTAAAATAACAATAAAAAAAAACCTTATTGTTCTTTATAAAACCCACTGGGGACATTCATTTACTGCATTTTGTTAATTATTATAAGAGATGAATGTATTATTAGACCTGCATCATCACTGAGACATAGACATTACTTTACCCTGTAGCTGCTTGGAGGATAAACGAAAAGAAAGAAAAATGTAAAAAAGCAATAAACAACACGCTATCTATTAATTCCACCAGTGGTCATTTACATTTACATCTACATTTATTCATTTAGCTGACGCTTTTATCCAAAGCGACTTACATTGTTCTAATGTAATTACCAGTGTTACAGTCACTGGAGCCAAGGGGGGGTTAAATGTCTTGCCCAAGGACTCAACGACAGTATGAACTGCGAGGAGAGCGGGAATCGAACCGCCTACCTTCCGGTTGAATGATGACCGCTCTAACACTGAGCCACTGCGCCCCATTTGGGCACTTGTGGTACTGCAGCTAAAGAAAATCAGAAAAGTTTTTTTTTAAAGACCGCAACGTGAAAAGACACATCTGTTTATAGCAGTGAGACTTTTTAGTGGAAAATGTTTTCCCTTGATCAGCTTTAGACTTTAGAACTTTTACATAAGAAAAATTAAAAAGGTGTTAAGGGAGAATAGTTGAACGTTTGAAAGTGTAAACTACATAGTGTTGCTAAAACAATAATATTTTCACTCTGCAGCTGGACCTCCATTCGCTCCAGAAGTTATCATTACTGGGCAGATCCAACCGATGTCCGGGCCACGACGCCTGAACCGGACGACCTCACTCCCATGGGCATCCTTAGCCGGAAAGCCTTCAAAAAACTCCCGGAGTGGAGCTTTGAGGAAATGTACAGAAGCGACAAAGAGCCCAGACGCACAGTAAGATGACTGTATAACAAAATATCAAGCCTCTGATTATTTATAGGACATCAAAAAAGTGTAATAGGTCTTCCTTTCTTTCTGTTTCTGTACTGGACCAACCATAACAGTTTTATTTCTTTCTCTGATTGGTTGTATGTCTGTTAGGACTGCCTCCTGGAAATCCATCAAAAATCCACAAAGACTGATCTAAATCTTTGTATGGATCATTTTCATTTGATATAATTTGTTCTGTCTAACCCCTATCCTTTCATATTTTAAACCTCCAGTCTCGATGAAAACACCGAGAAAAATGTATTTCTGGTATTTATTTTCACGTTTTGTGGCCATAACTATATAATTCTTGTACCGTCTTGTGTTAAGTTATTTTCTAGCCCTATGCACTCTCCCTCCAGTTGCAGACAGTTTTAGGTAAGAATTTATTGACCATAAATGTGTTTGCAGGTGTTTTGTGTAATCCCTTAATGACAGTACTGTTTTATTTGGATAATCCTTTATCAATAGAAGGCTTTAGAACTAACTCCAGTTAAAGACACGTTTGATGTAAATGCAACACGTTTAGACTACAGTCTGAAAAAATATTTTTTTAAATCAAAATTTTATAAAAAAAAAATATATATATATATATATATATATATGGTCATGGAAACAGCCTTAAAAAATATTTTGGTCTTTTCTAACAGAGGTAACTTAAAATTTCGAAATTGCTTTTTAAAACAACAAAAGACATCCAATAGATTTCTTTTATTTATTTTTTAGGGAGGTGCTTTTAATCTATACAGTCTCCCGGAGCTGGGTGATTTTTTAAAGCTCCATGACATCTGCCATCCATCTGCAATTGTGATTATGTGTACATAGGCCTAATGGTAAATATAGTATAGGTTCTAACCTTATCTTTGTACATCTGGGCAAACTGTATTGTTTGATTTGACGGTTCAGTAGCATTTGTTCAGTTGCGCCTTATTACTTGGCCTCCGTCCCATCTGATAAGTTCTCTCATGAAATATAGAAGCAACCGAGGCATTCTTTTAGCTGATCAGCCTTTTTCCCCACCAGGTAGGTTTTCATTATTAAGTTAAGATCTCCAAAAGTACAATAGATAAACTTTACTCAAAGAAATAAGAAAAGAAAGAAATTATGTTTTCAAATAAGGCATGTCTTGTGATTAAATGCAGCCTAACAGCATTGAATAGCTTTGGCTTTTCCATTTAGGGGTCATCACAGCACATGCCCTTCCTGAAGCAAACATATTATTTCATGATTACAGTCACCAACGCAGCTTCAAATGCACTGTTTAACACTCACCAGGCCTTGGTATACCAGGCTAGGTGATAGGGTTAGCTGCCCAAAGAGAAACAAGGTGGGGAGTAGAGTAAGTGTTCAGGACTGACACAGGACAGACGTGTCCGTGGCTTTATTGGAACCAGACAGCAGCAGCTGCCCCAGACTCACACTGCTCTTCACGGCCACAGTTTCAAATCTCTTTTGAAGAGGAGTCCCGGCCCCCCGAGGGAAACTTAGACCATCACCATAGCATAAAGTGTCAATCTTTACCTATTTTTTCATCCAAAATCTACAAGTTTAAAATGTCTCACATTAATACATTCACCTCACCTCATCATTAACATAATCCATTTATTGTTTCAGACCTGTGAAAATTCCTTGTTGAAGACTATTAAAAACCATCCGAACATAAGCAAAGCTTTCATCCCCAACATCCGTCTGTACGTGCACAACAACAGTCTGTCAATGCGTGAATGGAACAGGCTCTCCCACTTCAACAATCCTTTCGGCTTCATGGAGTACAAGTACGAAGGTAAACACTGACATCTACCAAAGCTACAACTGCTTTTCTCTTTTGACGTAATGGTGATGATTTAATGTGAACTCTCTCTCACAGATGTAATGTCGGCAATAAACTTGATTCCGAAGCCGACGGAGCCACTGCTTGAGCCTAAACCTGGCAGCAATGGATGTATTCGCTGCGCGGTGGTGGGTACTGGAGGCGTCCTCACCGGCTCCAAGAAGGGACAAGAGATCGACGCTCACGACTACGTGTTTCGGTAAGAAAATACAGAGTCAATTCAAGTCAAGCATTCAACTCACAAAACACAATCTAGGTTTTATCACTATATTCTCCACATTTGGCTGATTAACAGACACATTAGTCACTTTATCTAGGCTTTGTATTAAGTTGCAATTTATAAACACATCTTTTATTTTGAATAGGGGTAGAAGAAATCAAAACCACTGTGAAATATGAGAAATGGGCAGTTTCCATAAAACATTATGAAAGTTTCTCTTTTTTCTCAGACAAATCCAACTAAAACCTTAACCCTTTTAAGTTTATTTATCAACAGTTCATGAAAATATCAGTTTTTCTTGTGATATTTTTACATTACAATATTTCCAGGTGATGGTTGAGTAAATAAAATAAATGTTACACCTGTCTTTGACACACAATGTCCCACTGCCAGTAAGGCCACAATTTTTGGAAACCCAAGTCATCCACAGCATTGTCATGTCAAACAGAATCACAAGAACAGGATTAATGTTAATGCAACACACAAAAGGAACTTGAGAGCTGGGTTTAGCTGATCTGATTCAAGGTTTTAGTCCAAAGAATTTCCCAGCTGCATCAGACCCAGGTTTCGGGTGTGCTGGGATGTGGCTTTAAACAAAAGTGCCTCATTAACATCTTAAGCCGCTGTAACAATGTGAGATTTATAGATTTCATGAGCAAGGGCCACAACCTCAGTACTTTTGTAAACAATTTCCTGATTAAGAAGTGAATGATGGAGGGCAGTTTGGTGCTTCTGAGGGGAAAGTGGGCTCCCGGGCTCGAGCCCAGGAAGAAGAAGAAGAAGAAGAAGAAGATGGAAAAGGGGGAAGAGAGGAAGAGGCACAGAAACAAGAACAAGGTGGAATGGGAGCATGTGTTATTAATGCACTTACAAAATCTTATTTTCATAACTTATCTCCATTTTAAATCAGTGTTGTACATTATGAACGACATCACTCTCTCCGTCATACATTCATTGCTTGTCTTTGTAGAGAATTCTACTATGACTGAAATAAGTATCTGTCTTTTCAAAGCCGTTAGCAAGATGGCTACATAAACCAATGCTAACAACTCTCTTGTTTTGAACAGTTTTTAGATGGATTTGAACAGGTTTTAGATGGATTTGAACAGGTTTTAGATGGATTTGAACAGGTTTTACAGGGATTTGAACAGTTTTTAGATGGATTTGAACAGGCTTTACAGGGATTTGAACAGTTTTTAGATGGATTTGAACAGGTTTTACAGGGATTTGAACAGTTTTTAGTTGGATTTGAACAGGTTTTAGATGGATTTGAACTGTTTTAGATGGATTTGAACAGTTTTTAGATGGATTTGAACAGGTTTTACAGGGATTTGAACAGTTTTTAGATGGATTTGAACAGGTTTTAGATGGATTTGAACTGTTTTAGATGGATTTGAACAGTTTTTAGTTATTTGAACTGTTTTAGATGGATTTGAACAGGTTTTAGATGGATTTGAACAGGTTTTAGATGGATTTGAACTGTTTTAGATGGATTTGAACAGGTTTTAGATGGATTTGAACAGGTTTTAGATGGATTTGAACTGTTTTAGATGGATTTGAACAGGTTTTAGATGGATTTGAACTGTTTTAGATGGATTTGAACAGGTTTTAGATGGATTTGAACTGTTTTAGATGGATTTGAACAGGTTTTAGATGGATTTGAACTGTTTTAGATGGATTTGAACAGGTTTTAGATGGATTTGAACTGTTTTAGATGGATTTGAACAGGTTTTAGATGGATTTGAACAGGTTTTAGATGGATTTGAACTGTTTTAGATGAATTTGAACAGGTTTTAGATGGATTTGAACAGGTTTTAGATGGATTTGAACTGTTTTAGATGGATTTGAACTATTTTAGATAGATTTGAACAGGTTTTACAGGGATTTGAACAGGTTTTAGATGGATTTGAACTGTTTTAGATGGATTTGAACAGGTTTTAGATGGATTTGAACAGGTTTTAGATGGATTTGAACTGTTTTAGATGGATTTGAACAGGTTTTAGATGGATTTGTACTGTTTTAGATGGATTTGAACTGTTTTAGATGGATTTGAACTGTTTTAGATGGATTTGAACAGGTTTTAGATGGATTTGAACAGGTTTTAGATGGATTTGAACTGTTTTAGATGAATTTGAACAGGTTTTAGATGGATTTGAACAGGTTTTAGATGGATTTGAACTGTTTTAGATGGATTTGAACTATTTTAGATGGATTTGAACAGGTTTAACAGGGATTTGAACAGGTTTTAGATGGATTTGTAGAACCTGTTGCTGTTGGGGCCATAAAGAATTATTAGTGACCCTGAGGGCCGCATAAACTCTGAGGAAGAAGTCAGGGAACGTATAAGGTGCTATGAAGGTTGCATAAAACCTATATTCTTTGTTCTTGTCAAAATAGGCCTCAGAATTTAGCCCTGCTTTTACCTTTTGAGAATAACACGAGGTGTTTTTCATTTTGGCGACATAAGTGTGACTGTCAATCAAAGGGCATTAGCCACTAAAAATAATATTATTTATAAATAAGATTAAGAGGGAAAATCAGTTTTCTCAGTGTGTTGCTCAATATTTAGCTTTACTTTTCTTTAATCATTTAGGCATCAGTGACAAAGGAAACTGTAGAACATAGAGTCATGCTTAGACTGCTTTAAGACTTCTTTGTCGAAGGCAGACTTCATCATTGGTTAAAGGTGTGTCAGATCCGTCGTGACTTCCTGATTTCCGTTAAGATAATTATGAGTCAGTCTCACGTGGCATTTACATATTTTAAATAAGCATTGATGCTTGTCAAAATAATTCACACACAGTCAGTCATCTTTGTTTTCTTTTTAGATATGTGTCCAAATGCTCAGTCCTTACGGATGAAAAAAAGAGAAAATTGTATCTTGCTCATTAAATTGACAATGCACCTGTCAGCGCTTTGTCTTTCTTTAACGGTAGGTGTCATAAAAGTGCATGCGATTTGATAAACTGGCAGTAAAAGAAAATATATTTATGAACTATAAAGCACGCCCGGTTGATAGCACTGAACCGAAATGTATTCCTTTCTTTAAATCAATCAAAAAGTAGCTGCACTGTTTTGTTCTATTTTCTTTACAAAGTATGAAGTACCACTCTTACTCTTAAAAATGTTACGAGTTTTATGTTGGCTGAAGTTTAGTTTGTATTAAGTCCTGGTTTAGACCTGGTTTAGACCTGGTTTAGACCTGGTTTAGACCTGATTTAGACCTGGTTTAGTCCTAGTTAAGTCCTGGTTTAGACCTGGTTTAGACCTAGTTTAGTCCTGGTTTAGACCTGGTTTAGTCCTGCTTTAGTCCTGGTTTAGTCCTGGTTTAGACCTAGTTTAGTCCTGGTTTAGTCCTGGTTTAGACCTGGTTTAGACCTGGTTTAGACCTGGTTTTGACCTAGTTTAGTCCTGGTTTAGACCTGGTTTAGACCTGGTTTAGACCTGGTTTTGACCTAGTTTAGTCCTGGTTTAGACCTGGTTTAGACCTGGTTTAGACCTGGTTTAGTCCTGGTTTAGTCCTGGTTTAGTCCTAGTTTAGACCTGGTTTAGTCCTGGTTTAGACCTGGTTTAGTCCTGGTTTATACCTGGTTTAGACCTAGTTTAGACCTGGTTTAGACCTGGTTTAGACCTGGTTTAGACCTGGTTTAGTCCTGGTTTAGACCTGGTTTAGACCTGGTTTAGACCTAGTTTAGACCTGGTTTAGACCTGGTTTAGTCCTGGTTTAGACCTGGTTTAGACCTGGTTTAGACCTGGTATAGACCTGGTTTAGTCCTGGTTTAGACCTGGTTTAGGCCTGGTTTAGTCCTGGTTTAGACCTGGTTTAGACCTAGTTTAGACCTGGTTTAGACCTGGTTTAGACCTGGTTTAGACCTGGCTTAGTCCTGGTTTAGACCTGGTTTAGACCTGGTTTAGACCTGGTTTAGACCTGGTTTAGACCTGGTTTAGTCCTGGTTTAGACCTGGTTTAGTCCTGGTTTAGACCTGGTTTAGACCTGGTTTAGACCTGGTTTAGACCTAGTTTAGACCTGGTTTAGACCTGGTTTAGACCTTGTTTAGACCTGGTTTAGACCTGGTTTAGTCCTGGTTTAGACCTGGTTTAGACCTGGTTTAGACCTGGTTTAGACCTAGTTTAGACCTGGTTTAGACCTGGTTTAGACCTAGTTTAGACCTGGTTTAGACCTGGTTTAGTCCTGGTTTAGACCTGGTTTAGACCTGGTTTAGACCTGGTTTAGACCTAGTTTAGACCTGGTTTAGACCTGGTTTAGACCTTGTTTAGACCTGGTTTAGACCTGGCTTAGTCCTGGTTTAGACCTGGTTTAGACCTGGTTTAGACCTGGTTTAGACCTTGTTTAGACCTGGTTTAGACCTGGTTTAGTCCTGGTTTAGACCTGGTTTAGACCTGGTTTAGACCTGGTTTAGACCTAGTTTAGACCTGGTTTAGACCTGGTTTAGACCTAGTTTAGACCTGGTTTAGACCTGGTTTAGTCCTGGTTTAGACCTGGTTTAGACCTAGTTTAGACCTGGTTTAGACCTGGTTTAGACCTGGTTTAGACCTGCCTTAGTCCTGGTTTAGACCTGGTTTAGACCTAGTTTAGACCTGGTTTAGACCTGGTTTAGTCCTGGTTTAGACGTAGTTTAGACCTGGTTTAGACCTGGAATAGACCTGGTTTAGACCTAGTTTAGACCTGGTTTAGACCTGGTTTAGACCTGGTTTAGACCTAGTTTAGACCTGGTTTAGACCTGGTTTAGACCTAGTTTAGACCTGGTTTAGACCTGGTTTAGACCTGGTTTAGACCTGGTTTAGACCTGGTTTAGACCTGGTTTAGTCCTGGTTTAGACCTGGTTTAGACCTGGTTTAGACCTGGTTTAGACCTGGTTTAGACCTAGTTTAGACCTGGTTTAGACCTGGTTTAGTCCTGGTTTAGACCTGGTTTAGACCTAGTTTAGACCTGGTTTAGACCTAGTTTAGACCTGGTTTAGACCTGGTTTAGTCCTGGTTTAGACGTAGTTTAGACCTGGTTTAGACCTGGTTTAGACCTGGAATAGACCTGGTTTAGACCTGGTTTAGACCTGGTTTAGACCTGGTTTAGACCTGGTTTAGACCTGGTTAAGACCTGGTTTAGACCTGGTTAAGACCTGGTTAAGACCTGGTTTAGACCTGGTTTAGACCTGGTTTAGACCTAGTTACGTACTGGTTTAGACCTGGTTTAGACCTGGTTTAGACCTGGTTTAGTCCTGGTTTAGACCTGGTTTAGACCTGGTTTAGTCCTGGTTTAGACCTGGTTTAGACCTGGTTTAGACCTAATTTGGACCTGGTTTAGACCTGGTTAAGACCTGGTTTAGACCTGGTTTAGACCTGGTTTAGACCTAGTTACATACTGGTTTAGACCTGGTTTAGACCTGGTTTAGACCTGGTTTAGTCCTGGTTTAGACCTGGTTAAGACCTGGTTTAGACCTGGTTTAGACCTAGTTACATACTGGTTTAGACCTGGTTTAGACCATGTTTAGACCTGGTTTAGACCTAGTTTAGACCTGGTTTAGACCTGGTTCAGACCTGGTTTAGACCTGGTTTAGACCTGGTTCAGACCTGGTTTAGACCTGGTTTAGACCTGGTTTAGACCTAATTTGGACCTGGTTTAGACCTGGTTAAGACCTGGTTTAGACCTGGTTAAGACCTGGTTTAGACCTGGTTTAGACCTGGTTAAGACCTGGTTTAGACCTAATTTGGACCTGGTTTAGACCTGGTTTAGACCTGGTTCAGACCTGGTTTAGACCTGGTTTAGACCTGGTTTAGACCTAATTTGGACCTGGTTTAGACCTGGTTTAGACCTGGTTAAGACCTGGTTTAGACCTGGTTTAGACCTAATTTGGACCTGGTTTAGACCTGGTTAAGACCTGGTTTAGTCCTAGTTTAGACCTGGTTTTGACCTAGTTTAGACCTGGTTTAGACCTGGTTTAGACCTGGTTTAGACCTGGTTTAGTCCTGGTTTAGTCCTGGTTTAGTCCTAGTTTAGACCTGGTTTAGACCTAGTTTAGACCTGGTTTAGACCTGGTTTAGTCCTGGTTTATACCTGGTTTAGACCTGGTTTAGACCTAGTTTAGACCTGGTTTAGACCTGGTTTAGTCCTGGTTTAGACCTGGTTTAGACCTGGTTTAGACCTGGTATAGACCTGGTTTAGACCTGGTTTAGTCCTGGTTTATACCTGGTTTAGACCTGGTTTAGACCTAGTTTAGACCTGGTTTATACCTGGTTTAGACCTGGTTTAGACCTAGTTTAGACCTGGTTTAGACCTGGTTTAGTCCTGGTTTAGACCTGGTTTAGACCTGGTTTAGACCTGGTATAGACCTGGTTTAGACCTGGTTTAGTCCTGGTTTATACCTGGTTTAGACCTGGTTTAGACCTGGTATAGACCTGGTTTAGACCTGGTTTAGTCCTGGTTTAGTCCTGGTTTAGACCTGGTTTAGACCTGGTTTAGTCCTGGTTTAGTCCTGGTTTAGACCTGGTTTAGACCTGGTTTAGTCCTGGTTTAGACCTGGTTTAGACCTGGTTTAGACCTGGTTTAGACCTAGTTTAGACCTGGTTTAGACCTGGTTTAGTCCTGGTTTAGACCTGGTTTAGACCTGGTTTAGACCTGGTTTAGACCTGGTTTAGACCTGGCTTAGTCCTGGTTTAGACCTGGTTTAGACCTAGTTTAGACCTGGTTTAGACCTGGTTTAGTCCTGGTTTAGACGTAGTTTAGACCTGGTTTAGACCTGGTTTAGACCTGGAATAGACCTGGTTTAGACCTGGTTTAGACCTGGTTTAGACCTGGTTTAGACCTGGTTAAGACCTGGTTTAGACCTGGTTTAGACCTGGTTTAGTCCTGGTTTAGACCTGGTTTAGACCTGGTTTAGACCTGGTTTAGACCTAATTTGGACCTGGTTTAGACCTGGTTAAGACCTGGTTTAGACCTGGTTTAGACCTAGTTACGTACTGGTTTAGACCTGGTTTAGACCTGGTTTAGACCTGGTTTAGTCCTGGTTTAGACCTGGTTTAGACCTGGTTTAGACCTGGTTTAGTCCTGGTTTAGACCTGGTTTAGACCTGGTTTAGACCTGGTTTAGACCTAATTTGGACCTGGTTTAGACCTGGTTAAGACCTGGTTTAGACCTGGTTTAGACCTGGTTTAGACCTAGTTACATACTGGTTTAGACCTGGTTTAGACCTGGTTTAGACCTGGTTTAGTCCTGGTTTAGACCTGGTTAAGACCTGGTTTAGACCTGGTTTAGACCTGGTTTAGACCTGGTTAAGACCTGGTTTAGACCTGGTTTAGACCTGGTTTAGACCTAGTTACGTACTGGTTTAGACCTGGTTTAGACTTGGTTTAGACCTGGTTTAGACCTCGTTTAGACCTCGTTTAAACCTAGTTACGTACTGATTTAGACCTGGTTTAGACCTGGTTTAGACCTGGTTTTGACCTAGTTAAGTACTGGTTTAGACCTGGTTTAGACCTGGTTTAGTCCTGGTTTAGACCTGGTATAGTTCTGTTATGTAACACTCAATTCATACTTCCTCTTTTCTTATTTATTGGGAACATTCAATTATTTTTATGGTGAAATTAAAATCCAAATATAGTTTGCTGTTTCCTATTACTTATATTAGACAGAGCAGTTAAACCTAACTACTGGACCCACTACGTGCGCTCAACAGAGAGATCACTTTTAAAACTGGATTTAAAAGTTGTTTATTTGTTTGTAAGGCCCTTTGACAGAGTTAAAAGTACTCTTTGTCTGCTCTCGGTTGAGCTACAGACATGAATATCTGTCAAAACAAAGGAGTGACACCAGGATCTTATATATACTTTGTTCAGAGGTGGGTAGTAACATCCCTCTTACTTAAATGTACTTCTAAGAGTAGTTTTACTGCACTATACTTTTTACTTTTACTTGAGTAGATTTGTGAAAAAGAAACACTGCTCTGATCCTTTTTTTTTTTTTACCATTTATTACACACATTCTGCTGGTTGATCAACTACATGTGTTTTAACTGGTTTCAAAAGTGAGACGTAGAAACAATTATCACATGATGTTAATCAGACGTATCCCTGCAGTCACATGTCCACACAGACTACTGCGGCACAGCGGCACAAACTCTTCACACGCAGCAGACGGAATAAAAACACAAGAAAAATGTCAGGGGCTACTGTCTCCAGTGTTGAAACAGAACAGAGCATGTTTGTGTCACACATGGAGCAAAAGAACAGCTGTCCTGTTCAAACACACAGACCTTCTGTAACTCTTACTTGAGCACAGTTTTAGGCTCCTCTACCAACCTTTGCCCTCATGACACAAGAAAATGATGTACTTTAAACGTAAATGGTCTGTGAGCTGTGGGTTCAGAGACAGAGATAGAGTTGGAGGTGAGTTTGAGTTAAATGCTCATTACTGCTTTTGTTATTTTAATTTAGTGTATTCCATTTAAAACTTGGATTAAATTTAATCCTGTTTGACCAAACATCTAAAGCACATTGTAAACTTGTGCTTTAAACTATGACTGTGTTTATTTTGTTTGATAAGAAAGTGCACTGCATTAATCAACATGAGTACGTCTGCTCATAATAGAAATTTGATATAGTTTTTGTCTTAAGAAGAAGGTAACAGACAGAAGAGGGTAGGAGGGTGGGGCACAAAAAAGACAACAACATTAGGAATTTAATGACCTAACCTTATCTCACAAAAATCTCCTGCTTGGTAGTCTAGTTGTAACAAAGTGGAAAAGACCATCATTGCAGGGCTGCCAATCAATCAGCAGTATTCAAGTGGAGTGTGACAGGCTCTGAGCAGGTCAATCTGTCAGTGACTGCTGCCGTCAACAGCTCCGCCTAAAACACAAAGCTGCTGCAAACAAACTGAATTTTTCTTATTTTCAACTAAACAAGAAAAAAATATGGAATAAAAAAGGAGATGCTAGGAAGGTGTCCTGCATAAACAGACTTGTCCCACATTTGTTTTTTTCTGATCTGGTCGCCCTACTCTTGGTTAATGCTAAAGTTAAAGAAACTTATTTAAGAACAGTTATGAGGCCAGCACATTTCTGTCAAGGATTTACAGCTTTGTGCTCATTAAAATGTAGTTCTTAATCCTGTTGGCAGCGCACCAACTGGATGCCTCATTACACAACACATGGGTTTGGCTTTATACTCTGATACATTTGCTAAAATAACAGATGCTTTGCAGTGAATAAATTCTCTGTAGATTTGTTTAACATGGCTTAAATAGCAGGATTAACTTTGGTGTCAAAGTAGATTAACTCTCACATCTCAATATCAAATTTGACACAGACCGATAAACGGTCATAACGGTAATAAATGTGTGTGTGTGTGTGTGTGTGTGTGTCTGTGTGTGTGTGTGTGTGTCTGTGGGTGTCTGTGGTGTGTAAATGTGTGTGTTTGTGTGTGTGTGTGTGTGTGTGTGTGTGTGTGTGTGTGTGTGTGTGTGTGTGTGTGTGTGTGTGTGTGTGTGTGTGTGTGTGTGTGTGTGTGTGTGTGTGTGTGTGTGTGTGTGTGTGTGTGTGTGGGTGGGTGTGTGTAAATGTGTGTGTGTGTGTGTCTGTGTGTGTGTCTGTGGGTGTGTGTGTCTGTGTGTGTGTGTGTGTGTGCCGTAACCTATGACCCCCTGGCAGAACCAACAAAGACAAAACTAAAATCTTGTGACTTCTATCATCAAGTGTCTTGTCATGTTTCAGTCGATGAGTTGAATATTTTAATAGAAATAGATGAATAGACAAGTTCAGAACAAACCAAATGTCTTCTTTTTGACAACAACTTTTATTTATATCAGTCATGTGACTTTTAAGAACCTGTGAACACAGTTGGAAGTCCAGGCTGTTGTCTTCCTGTTGTCATCCTGTTGTCTTCCTGTTGTCTTCCTGTTATCATCATGTTATCATCATGTTATCATCCTGTTATCATCCTGTTATTATCCTGTTATCATCCTGTTGTCATCCTGTTGTCTTCCTGTTATTATCCTGTTATTATCCTGTTATCATCCTGTTGTCATCATCCTGTTATCATCCTGTTATTATCCTGTTATCATCCTGTTATTATCCTCTTATTATCCTGTTGTCATCCTGTTGTCATCCTGTTGTCTTCCTGTTGTCATCCTGTTGTCATCCTGTTGTCATCCTGTTGTCATCCTGTTGTCATCCTGTTATTATCCTGTTGTCATCCTGTTGTCATCCTGTTGTCATCCTGTTATCATCATGTTATCATCATGTTATCATCCTGTTATCATCCTGTTATTATCCTGTTATCATCCTGTTGTCATCCTGTTGTCTTCCTGTTATTATCCTGTTATTATCCTGTTATCATCCTGTTGTCATCATCCTGTTATCATCCTGTTATTATCCTGTTATCATCCTGTTATTATCCTCTTATTATCCTGTTGTCATCCTGTTGTCATCCTGTTGTCATCCTGTTGTCATCCTGTTGTCATCCTGTTGTCATCCTGTTGTCATCCTGTTGTCATCCTGTTGTCATCCTGTTATTATCCTGTTATCATCCTGTTATCATCCTGTTATCATCCTGTTATTATCCTGTTGTCTTCCTGTTGTCATCCTGTTGTCTTCCTGTTGTCTTCCTGTTGTCTTCCTGTTGTCACCCTGTTGTCACCCTGTTATCACCCTGTTATCACCCTGTTTTTATCCTGTTGTCATCCTGTTGTCTTCCTGTTGTCTTCCTGTTGTCTTCCTGTTGTCTTCCTGTTGTCATCCTGTTATTATCCTGTTGTCTTCCTGTTGTCATCCTGTTGTCATCCTGTTGTCATCCTGTTGTCTTCCTGTTGTCTTCCTGTTGTCATCCTGTTGTCACCCTGTTATCACCCTGTTTTTATCCTGTTGTCATCCTGTTGTCATCCTGTTGTCTTCCTGTTGTCATCCTGTTATTATCCTGTTATTATCCTGTTATCATCCTGTTGTCTTCCTGTTGTCATCCTGTTATTATCCTGTTGTCTTCCTGTTGTCTTCCTGTTGTCATCCTGTTGTCATCCTGTTGTCATCCTGTTGTCATCCTGTTGTCATCCTGTTGTCTTCCTGTTGTCTTCCTGTTGTCTTCCTGTTGTCATCCTGTTGTCATCCTGTTATCATCCTGTTATTATCCTGTTATTATCCTGTTGTCATCCTGTTGTCATCCTGTTGTCTTCCTGTTGTCATCCTGTTGTCATCCTGTTGTCATCCTGTTGTCTTCCTGTTGTCTTCCTTTTGTCTTCCTGTTATCATCCTGTTTTTATCCTGTTGTCATCCTGTTGTCATCCTGTTGTCTTCCTGTTGTCTTCCTGTTGTCTTCCTGTTGTCATCCTGTTGTCACCCTGTTATCATCCTGTTTTTATCCTGTTGTCATCCTGTTGTCATCCTGTTGTCTTCCTGTTGTCATCCTGTTGTCATCCTGTTTTTATCCTGTTGTCATCCTGTTGTCATCCTGTTGTCTTCCTGTTGTCACCCTGTTATTATCCTGTTTTTATCCTGTTGTCATCCTGTTGTCATCCTGTTGTCATCCTGTTGTCTTCCTGTTGTCTTCCTGTTATTATCCTGTTATTATCCTGTTGTCATCCTGTTGTCATCCTGTTATCATCCTGTTTTTATCCTGTTGTCACCCTGTTATTATCCTGTTTTTATCCTGTTGTCATCCTGTTTTTATCCTGTTGTCATCCTGTTGTCATCCTGTTGTCTTCCTGTTGTCATCCTGTTATTATCCTGTTTTTATCCTGTTGTCATCCTGTTGTCATCCTGTTGTCATCCTGTTGTCACCCTGTTATCATCCTGTTTTTATCCTGTTGTCATCCTGTTATCATCCTGTTGTCTTCCTGTTGTCATCCTGTTGTCACCCTGTTATCATCCTGTTGTCATCCTGTTGTCATCCTGTTGTCATCCTGTTGTCTTCCTGTTGTCTTCCTGTTGTCATCCTGTTGTCACCCTGTTATCATCCTGTTTTTATCCTGTTGTCATCCTGTTGTCTTCCTGTTGTCTTCCTGTTGTCATCCTGTTATTATCCTGTTATTATCCTGTTATCACCCTGTTATCACCCTGTTATTATCCTCTTATTATCCTGTTGTCTTCCTGTTGTCATCCTGTTGTCATCCTGTTGTCATCCTGTTATTATCCTGTTATCATCCAGTTATTATCATGTTGTCATCCTGTTGTCATCCTGTTGTCTTCCTTTTGTCATCCTGTTATTATCCTGTTATCACCCTGTTATCACCCTGTTATCATCCTGTTATTATCTTGTTATTATCCTGTTATTATCCTGTTATTATCCTGTTATTATCCTGTTATTATCCTGTTATTATCCTGTTGTCTTCCTGTTGTCTTCCTGTTGTCTTCCTGTTGTCATCCTGTTGTCATCCTGTTGTCATCCTGTTGTCATCCTGTTATTATCATGTTATCTTCCTGTTATTATCCTGTTATCATCCTGTTATCTTCCTGTTGTCATCCTGTTATTATCATGTTATCTTCCTGTTATCATCCTCTTATCTTCCTTTTACTCAATAACCAATCAACCTTCGATTACATCAGTGTGTGTTGAGCCCCTGAACTAACATGAGTACCAGCCGCACCTGCGTCCCTGGTCTTGTACACCTGAAACTCTACCTGACGTAGAGTAGAGTTTGTTCACATATTTCAAACACACGGACACAAAGTTAGTTAATATACATAAGGCCAAGAACTTATTGATACTGTTATCCACAAAAATAAAAACGCTTCCAGTATATTTAATATATATTTTTTATTCATGAAATAAAAAGCATCAACCTAAAAAGAAAGGAAGTTTATATATAAATATAATATTTAAAAGATTCTAGTCTTTGTACCTTTTCTGTCATTCTTCACCAGCTGATGCTCTTTATTGCTGTATTATTGATATCTGCTGCACAATTGAATGTTTGTTCTGTTTATTGTTAATTGATATCATGGCATATCTGAGACAAGCAATGGTTTCCTTTAAATGTTTCTCATTTAGATGACACTGTAGTTATACATAGGTGTAATATGTAAGGTCCATAACAGAAAGAAAACAATGAATAAGTTGAAAGAAACATTGGTGACAGTGGTTGCTGTTTCTTACTCAGACCAAAGATGTGCATTTATGAAATATAAGTGGTTTTAAAACAATATTTTTATTCAATTATCTTGCAAAACCCCCTCAAACCTATCCAGTAGGCCAAAGGTCAATGAGAAGATCACTGAGGGTTCAAATAACTTAAATAAACTACAGGTCTTTTCTGCAGCTTTGTTGCATAAAACACAGCCCCTTTTAAGTTTCACCATTAAGCTGTTTAAGTGGATCGAGGCCCAAAGCCTTAAAGCGCAGCACAGACTCCAAACATCTGATAGAGATATCGTCCACATCCGGGTCAAACTTATTTGCAAAAACATGATGTTGTCTGAGGAGCCACATGAGGTCTCCGGCTCCATACACGCACACCGCTCGCCTGTAGGAGCCCATGCACGGTTCATAGGGCGCCTCTCACAACATCTCCGGTGAGGTAGCTCCACTTCACCACTCGGGCGATGGAGAGCATGTCTGAGAGGTCGTACTTGTCATTTGGGGGAGCAGAGCCTGGGACTGAGGGCATCCTTTGTAAAGTGGCCCACAGGTGCTCGTCAGGGCTGTATGTGTCCTTCTCCCACTCCATCAGCTGCTGCACCTCTCTGTCCCGCATCACATGTGCCACAAAGTCTCTTGTCACCACAAAGTAGGCGTTCCCCGTGAACATTGGGGTGCTGATGGGAGGGGGGCTTTTCTTCAGCTCTGTCCTGACGACATGGTCAGTCACATTATACTTATAGAGCCAGCGGCCTCTCTTGTACCCGTGTGCTCAGACTCCATGCTGTTCCTTCCCAGAGATTTCAGCGCTCCACCATCTCTCGGTTAGTTTTGATGGGAAAGTCTGTGCCGCAGGTGTTGAGCAGGTACCTCCACCTGACAGGCGACTTCAGCAGGTCCTCCATACAGTTCAGGTCTGCCTGTACGCGGAGCCACGACGCATACACCACCCGCTCCAATTTGCTGGCTATGAAGACATTAGGAAAGCAGGAGACTAATGCCTGCACAGCTCTCTGGAAGATCTGGGGCGACTTTTGGTCCACGTGGACGCAGTAGACGTTCTGAGGAGCGTAAATGGCTCGTAAAAGTCGCTCAAACATCTCAATCTTTTCATGTATTACCATAGAGAAGGCGATGGGAAACTGCTCCTCTTCGAAACTCAGAGGCACAGTAATGAAGCCCCTCTTTTCAGTAAAAGCCCGACAGTCCTGTGTCTCATTGAGGTAGAACTCCTCAGCTAACCGCTCACGTTTTTTCCTGGATGACAGAAGTTTTTCTATTTCTCTGATCCTTCCCTCTGTGTTTCCGGTGATTATAGCAGAGCAGCCGGGCAGGTCCACAGAGAACTGCAGTGGTGCCCTGGCCTCTGTCTCGTCCGACGTCTGCTTTGAAAGTCTAGTCATAAAGAGAAGGCAGAGATAGACACAAAAGACGCCCAACAAGAGGCTCAGTGAGAGTTTGTTGCGGAGTCGCATTTTGTTGATTTAGATCATTGGCATAACGCTCTTGTGTAAGTTAGGTTCCATTTTATAGAAGAACAAAAGAACCGCCCCTGGGCGTGGAAGAAGGTGTTGAAGCTGGTGCTTTATCAATCATCCATGTGTGATAATGTTTGATGAATTTGATACCATAATGTTTGATAATCCGAAGGATGAAAACCAAAACTAACAAAAAAATCATATGTGAGCAGTGCTGGAGTGAGGAGACTGTAGCCTGACAGTGTCTCCAGACTCAGATAAAGCCACCAGTTTCTGTGAACCCTGCGCTCTTTTTCAGCTCCGTTCTGTCCCGGACTTTAAACACGTCTGCATGTTTATGTTCACACCTTGAATACACATCTAGTTTACGTCCAAGGGTGCCAATTAAATATTAATATAAGCTTTATTGTCATTGAAGTGGCACATCTGATCAGTGCAGAAAAACTAAAAGTAAGCACACTAACAAACATCATAAAAACAATAAATAATAATAATAATAGCAATTATCTTATCAGATAAAGTTTTTATCAAAGTCCTGTGGATAAAAGCAGTTTTTTAGTCTGTCCTGCTTTTAAAACTCTTGTGTCGTCTCCCAGGGGGCAGAAGGCTGAACAGTTCATGTCCAGGATGAGTGTATCCTTAATCATTTCCTTTGTTAAAGATAATAAAACAATTTAAATAATTACATAATGCCAGACTGTGTCTACCAGCTGCTCTGCTGCAAACAGGAAGACTACAGAAGCTAGAGTTAATACAGCAGAAACAAATATTGGCTGTCCTTGCCCTAAGGAGGATTTTTAGGACCAGGTAAAAAAAATAAATAAAGTATTTAATAAAAGAGTATTTCAAATAAACTTTAAAAAAACGGCAAAAATAAATACATTTGCAAAAGTATTTATTAATCTGTTATTAAAAGAGCTATTGTAAATACATTTACTAAATCACAGTTTAATTAAAACCCACTTTACAAATACATTTACAAAATCTGCACTAAATACTACATTTAATACGTTGATTAAAAAAAGATAAAAGTTCCTACAGCTCTATGTTCCTACTGCTCTTTGTTCCTACAGCTCTATGTTCCTACAGCTCTATGTTCCTACTGCTCTTTGTTCCTACTGCTCTATGTTCCTACAGCTCTATGTTCCTACAGCTCTATGTTCCTACTGCTCTTTGTTCCTACTGCTCTATGATCCTACTGCTCTATGTTCCTACAGCTCTATGTTCCTACAGCTCTATGTTCCTACAGCTCTTTGTTCCTACAGCTCTATGTTCCTACAGCTCTATGTTCCTACTGCTCTATGTTCCTACAGCTCTATGTTCCTACTGCTCTATGTTCCTACAGCTCTATGATCGTATGTACACATAGGATGAGAAATTCATGAATATACCCTAATCTCTATGCGTTACGTGGTCAGTACTAGCCTCAGGACCTACACCTTTATTGCTCTGCTCCAGATGTTAATGTGATGTTTTAAATGCAGAGTGAACGGAGCAGTCACGAAGGGTTTTGAGGAAGACGTCGGAAACAGAACGTCAGTTTACGTCCACACGGCGCACTCCATCACCACGTCCGAATGGCTGCTGAAGAAGCACAATTACACCCACGCTCCTCACGACCAGGTACGGCACCACTCTGAATGAGGAAAAAGATGTAACTTCTTTACGAATCAATGTATTTGGGGCTGTTTTTGCAGGGAATAAAGTATGTTCTGATTCCGGAGGGGATGAGAGATTTTGAGTGGATAAAAGGTCTCTACAATAGAGAAAGAATCAAGTCCGGTTCATATAAAAACAAACGGTAAGAAAAGCCAAAGCTGCACTCTTTTATACTATTTTCTCTCCTGAAAGAGAGTTTTCTCTTCTTCATTTGTTTAATTCCTTCCAGCATTTGGTTTGATTTGTAAAAATTCTCTCTGAATTAGAATCTGAGCATATTCTCTGCTTCTGCCTAAACTGGTGGCTTCTAAATCTGCTTAGTCACAGCAGTCATACTTTACTACACCAGAAAAAAATATAAAGTTTCTCTCGTTTACCCTTCAGCCCGTGGTTGTCCTATTCAGGTCAGTTCAACGAGTCCCGCTTCTACGTGCTGCACCAGGACTTTCTCCGATACGCATTACGAAATAGGTACTAACCCTGTTTTTATTTATCAGTTTATATTCATCTCCAAAATAGATTCATAAAACTAACTTGTGTTCACAGTTTCCTGAAGTCCTCGACTCTAAGTGCAGGGTACTGGGCCATAGTGCGACCGACCAATGGGGCCTTTGCAATGTTCTTGGCTTTGCACACCTGTGACACAGTGGGTTAAACACAATTCAGCTATCACACCTACAGGGCTATCAACTTTTAATACAGAGGCATCTACAAACCCTTGTCTACGTAGGATTTATCTTAACTCCTAGAAACGTCTTTCTAAAGCAGGGTTCTTCAACTTAAATCAGCCAAGGTCCGCTTAGTTAACTTTCCTCACTGTGAGGGGTCCGGAAGTAAAGTCTTAAACTATAGAGGCGAATGTGAATGGAGATGAATGTAGGTAATTGTCGTCTAACAGAGAAAATCCAAAAATTTAGCAAGGCCGATAGATTGGTTCATTCAGGTTTATTCTGAATCAGACACCGACAAGACGAGTCTGACCATGAGTACAAGAAGACAAGTCCTAATCTCCTACATCATTGTCATCCCTATCCTGATGTAGAGAGGGGCCCCTTTTTCCAGGAAGCCTGAACTAACACAGATAACCATAAAAGAGCAAAGATGAAATTACCTGAGGCATATTGACAGATTTCGATTCTTTCCCAGATGAGCGCTAGAAGATTTTTATCCACACAAGAGGAGAGCCCGTGTTACAAGAGCAAACATTCATTCATTCATTCATTTTCTACCGCTTTGTCCCGTTAGGGGTCGCAGGTGACTGGAGCCTATCCCAGCAGCTTTGGGCCTGAGGCGGGGTACACCCTGGACAGTGGCCAGTTAGTCGCAGGGCTAACATTTAGAGACAAACAGTGACAGACAACCATTCACTCTCACATTCATTCACTAGGGACACTTTAGATTAGCCGATTAACCTAAACATGCATGTCTTTGGACGGTGGGAGGAAGCTGGAGTACCCGGAGAGAACCCACCCAAGAGCAAACACTAGAGCATTCACTAACGACATAAAAATGACATGATATCAATAAGTTAACTTTGGGTTAAACCAACTACAGATCTGTGTGCTGTTCGTGAGGGTTAGAAGATGTTCAGAGGCTTAAATTAACTCCGAAATCTACAAATGAAGAGCTACTCACACCTGCTGTTAGTGATAATAAAGTACTCACTCTTAATTATAGCTAAATCATACATTTCTTTGCTAATGTATGCTTCAGGTTTTGCGTCTTACTCTTTTCTCATCAATCATTAACACAACAACAGTCAGTTTGTTGTCTAGAAATGTTTTATTCTCTGGTTTTAATAATGGCTCGATGTCAATTGCCTTCGTGACATGCTGTAAATTTAGCGTCTTTCAAATTAAAATATTTGTGAATATCTAAGAATCATTGTCTTGTCTTTAACGTGACCAAAGGCCAATGACATGAAAGGAAGTATTCCATTGTGTCTCTAAAGCTTTAATTAATGCTGCGTTTGTTATTTACCCTTTAAAGAATTTACTGTATGTAATATAATGCAGTTATAGTAATAGTAATAAAACAGTTCAAGTCGGAAAAAGAACTTGCCCGACTTGAAATACTGTACATCATCGACATAAAGCAAAGTAGTTATTTATTTGTGTTGCTCATTGACTTTACCTAAATACATTTCATAATTATTGTCGCTCACATAAGTCTGAAGCTGGACTCATATCTGGATCATATCTTGCTAAACGCACAACAGAAAAACAAAAAAATCCTCGGAAACATGAATGCAGCATAAGTTCATTTGAAAAATAAAAACTTGTCAGTGTAACATTGTACATCGGTGTCTGGTAGTAGGGCAGTTCTTTTGAACTATGCAGAAGTTTTTTGTTTGTTTCTTCCTAATTCTCACTTTGTAAACTCTGCTGCGTACAGTGTTACTCAGCCACGTCTCTAGAGAGCACAGCACTTGTAAAAATGATATTTTAACTGTAAAATGTCTGTTGTGGATAAAGGTAGTAAGTTTATTTTGGTAATTTTCCAAAGGGGGGAAAATGAAAAAAAAATAAAAATTTACAAGCAAACATAGAAACGAAAATTAAATTGTGGTGTAAACATTATTTTTTTTAAAGTCTCTTGACTGAAAAGGTGCCGGCTGAAGCTTATGCTTTTTGTGATGATCCTTTATACATTTGATCTATTTTACAAACAACACCTAAACACCAAAGTCATTTTGCGAACATAAAGAAATGACAAAGGAAGTAGAAGCTAAATTCATTCAGCTTTGTAGATGGACTTGTGGCCTGACCAGGTGGGTCTGGAACCCTGTCTTCCACCTGAGCCCAACAAAACTATTACAATGGTTTATTTAAAACAGGGGGGGGGGTTATGCACTGATTAATACTTAGATAATTAATTAACCCACAATTGATTGGTTCGTCTGCAAAATCACCAGGACGGTCTGGTAAACCAGGCTAGGATCTAGAGGCAAAATGAATTCTTCGTATGAAAAAGGAATTGGGATGGATGTTCAGGCGCATTTTGTTAAAATGACACAACAAATGCAAAAAGTAAATGCATAAAACCCACTTTTTTTGTAAAATTAGTTTTGTTTCCACTACATTTTCATAAATATAATGATTTATTTATCGCTGTATTGGGATATTATCAGGAACAGTATCAGAAATTGTATCTCATCATGTATTTCTCCTAATTTTAACCCTAACCCTTAACCACAAAATGCAATAGTGTTCATTTTCACCACGGCCTCATCCAACCCTTTTGTAGAAACGGGCTGTGACAGCTTTCATTCATCGCTCTGCTGTTGTTTTGTCTCTCAGGTGAACGCGTACGGCTTCATGACGGAAAACTACAAGAACTATTCCAACTACTACTACGACAGAGGCGTCAAAACCAACGTTATTTTCTACGGAAACCACGACTACATCATGGAAATGAAGCTGTGGAAAAATCTGCACGACTTGAATATTATTAAACTTTATCAAGGACACTCCACCGAAACAGAGACACCGAAGACACCAAAGACACCAAAGACACCAAAGACACCGAAGACTCTCTGACGCGTGATGTAAATGTGAAGAGCTGGAGCAAAAGGTTTATTTCAACAGAGAGTTATTTTACTATTGGAGTTTTAAAGGCAATAGGAGGGCTTATGTTGGAGGAATGCATGTTAATGGCTACATGCAGTGATCAGCCAGAACATTACGACCACAGCTTCTGTCAGTGTTTTATTATTAGTTTTGTCAGTATTTTAGCAGCTTTAGTTAAAGTTACAACGTTTACTCTATATATACATTTTTTCCAACTTTCCAACAACACTGGTGCAATGAAGAAACAACAAACTCTAAACCGTCTTTTTTCACAATTTTCCATCTTTTTTTTCTATTTCTACTTCTGATAGAATGGCATTAATTACATTTCACACACATTTTTTTGCTAATATATTCTGTAATTTTATTGCTCATTGATGAATGAAGTAACGTGAATGACCACTACTATGAAGTGATTTTACATTTCCTGTTCATTTGTTTGGGATTGTTTTGGTTTGTTTACTACGGTTTTGGCGTAAATGGGAATTGACTGTCACTGTGAAATTTCACTTTGTGTTTTACAGTGTATCAGTTCCTTTTCTATTAAACAGTGTACATCTGAAATGGACAACTTTTTCTTTCCAGATATGTGATGACGAACACGTAATATTGATGTTTAGGACGTTTTCTTTTCAAAATTAAATGATTGCAGGCTGAAATCTGAACGTGTGGAAATATTTGACGATAAAAGATGGTAAAAGTAAACTGTAAATAATGCTGAGCTGTCAAATTAATGTTTTAATGTCACAAACCTAAAAAGTATACGTTTAAAACAGAGACAGCTCACATGAACCCAGAGAGAGACAAAAGGAAGACTAATGACTAAAAGAAAGGGGTTAAATTATGAAAGAGGTGTTCATCCAAATTAAGATGTGCCTCTTCTTTCGACCAGTTTAAAGCAATATTTAAAAGAATGATAAGGTACGTTTGACCAAAAACAAATGAATGAATATCAACACACACCAGGACTTTCATTCTTTCTTTCCCTGGCCAGTTAGTCGCAGGGTTAATACTTAGAGACAGACACTGACCGTCAACTATTCACTCGGGACATGCATGTCTTTGAGCGCTCGTGACGTGCGATTCCAATGATTTTCTTTCTGATATGATCCCAAGTAAAATGCAGGCTGGTATTGACACCAATCCAATACATTCTAGAAAAACCTGAAGTGAGCAGAAGTAGTGTATTTCAAATTACAGCATAATAAACATGACAATACAGTCAATACAGTCCTACATTGGTGTATTGTTAAAGTTTTGGCTTGTACTACTGGGTGGATTAACATTGGTGTGACTCTTGGCTGTCCCTTCCATTAGACACGTCATTTAATCTGAGTTTCAGGAAAAGGTTAAATAAACAAAGGCTAAACTCCACTGCCAGTAAGGCCACTATTTTCAGAAAGACAAGTCATCCACAGCATCAAAGTTAAACAGGAGCGTGAAAAAAGAATTAACACTGATGCAACACAGAAAACAAGGGGGGAGTTTTGGTTGCTCGCGTTAATCCCAGTTTAGATTGATTCAGAATCCTTTGTAACAAAACTGAAATGTTGACTTTAATGTTGACAGAGCAAGGTCACGTGGCAGCTTTGGTCTCAAATGTGTATTTAATAAAGAATCAATGCTGTCAACCGTATCCGACCGTAAATACAAAGGAATGGCACCAGGATCTAATACTATATCCTAAATTAAACGGAGCTGTGGGTAAAAACAAGAGAAGCAGGTGGGAACCAACAGCAGGTACAGAGCCGCAACAACTGACCGAGTGTGACATAATCAGTAAGTTGCACCAACAAGGTTACATTTTAAGGTTAAGTCTTAAATTTAAATTGAATGGTTTCGTTTTACTTTAAACCCCAATTGAATGCGTAGATAAACTGGTAAATATAAATTGCCTCGAGTGAATGAATCTTAGGGTGCGTCTCACATCTGACAATGTTGTTTTGGTTCGTTCTTTTAACTACTAAACTAAACGTTACGTGATGTTTTTGTCTCTAATTTATGACGCTCTTCCTGTTTGAGCTCGTCTATGGTCTATGTGAGGTTCACACTTGAATCGAACCGTCCCAGAGTTCATTTTGAAGCGCTCCAAGTGAACCTTATCCACATTAGAGTCTGTTTGAACCACACCAAACACGGCAAGTGTGAACGCGCCCTTAGAATAGGTGTCTGTCAGTGTTAACCCTGCAAACTGACTCAGGCCCAAAGCTGCTGGGATAGACTCCAGTCACCCACGAGCTCTAACGGGACTCAGCCGGAGAGGATGACTGAATCTAGGTTCGGGTGACCGTTAAATATGCATTAGTTTTTTGTTTTTTTTATTATGCTTGTGGAAAAAAAGAACTGTTTAATCACTAACATCATAGTGTAACAGGAATTATCTGTAAAAAACTAGACCATAAGACGTCATCTAGGCTTTTGTTGGAATGCATTAGTATTTTTTAGTAAAGTATTTCCGGTTTTACCTTTAAAAAAAAAAAAAAGAAAAGCAGGAAAGGTGTTGTGTTGTTGGGAGAGACCGACACAACAAAAAAAAAAAAGAGATACAGCCACTTCAAGCAACAGAATTCTATGCACTGTTGGTGCATTGATTGACTTTAGTTAGTTTTGTTTGTTGAGCTGCAGAGACACAGAGGAGTGTCTGAGGATTTACTGTAAGCAGCAGTTAGTGGTTTCAACCCCTGTTATTAAAATAATTGCTTAATTCATTCATTGATTTTAATATCCCTTCTATTACAGGCACAGATTTATTAGGTATTCTGCTCAGTAATCTCTGCGTTACTAAACTGCATTTGATTTCAAATGGTGCAACACAACTCCACTTAACTTTAAACTTGGTTAAAGCCATTTTAATCTGAGTAAAATAACATTTTATCGCTGCTTTAGCTCATTGTCCTGCAGCTCTGGAGAAACTAAGTCATGGTTTGTTAAATGGGATAAAGTTAAATGAATACCTGTTTGTCCATCGGAAACAATGGAGGGGGTAGAAATACATGGTCAGTGGGGGGATTTATTGTGGTTAATATTCCGTTCAGTGGAGATATAATAAATGGGTGTGACCTTTTGTAACAATATCAAATGTAATTGTCTGTCCTAAAGATTATTGTCATTGTTCTTTCATGTCTGACAGGTATAAAAGACACAACCTGGTGCATTAATGTGCTTTTGTATCAGCACTGTTAGACCACTGTGGGACAGGGAGGTGTCTCAGAGACATAAATACTACTGTTTGAATAGATTGGGTTGAAGACTATAAAGAACTTTGAACATGTTTATTTTATTTGATATGGGACAGTGCACATTAATCAACATGAGTACGTCTGTCCATGATGGAAATGTTCTAGATTTAGTTTTCATCTTTAGTCCCAGGGCAGGCTCTAGGCTCTAAACCTAACAGACAAAGATAAGGTAACACAAAGAAGAGGGTGAGGCACAAAGAACGAAAACAATAGGATGGGATCTAAATGAGCTGAGCTTAATTTACGGGCCTAGGACAGGAGGAGGCAGGCCTGAGGTGTGGTCCGCCTCCTGAACTCTAGATAACTAACTTTATCTCCATTCAAGTAAACAATTAAAATAAAAAACATCACAGATTAAAACACAAATGGAAAAAAGGTTTTATTCCAGTGTTTTATTAAATTAATTTCTTTATTATTATATTTAATTAAAGTGTAAAACAGATCTTTTTTTTTTTTTTTTTTTTTTTTTTGCCGCATGAGGGAAAAGACTCTTGACATGAGAATAGGAAATAAACCACTTTCAAATCTGACCTTTTTGTAAGTTCTAGGTCTCAGCCGTTGGTTTTTACGTTACAGTCTTTGGGCCACAGAGCATTTTTTCACTGCAATACCTCCTACTCAATTTGGCGCCAGGGTTTTTAATGTGTGCTTTTTCTGACAAACTCCCAGTGTTATAGTTCTCTCTAATGTTACAGAAACCTTCATAAGAAGCCGATGTTATATATAAAAATGAAAAGTCTTACTGGCAGCACATTTGATACAGTCCCTGTCGAGTCATTCTTTACATCAGTGTTTTCAGTGTTCCAACATAAACCTGGGTTCGGTTTAGCTTTAAACACACTCAGATATATTTGCGGACATAACGGACGCATCCCAGGGAATTAAGGCTTTATAAACAAACATAACTTTATTGTCTGGGTTTATTTTGGCATTGAAGCAGATTAATTGTCATATTTAAATACAAAGCTGTGGCTGGAGGCAGATTTAGCAGATAAACCTGTCAGACCTTAACATAGCACTAAATACATCACAGATCTAACATGTTAACAGAGAGTTGGCACAAAGCGCTGGAGGCTATGTTGACTCATAAATGCCAAACATTAATCTGAACGTTATTACAGATACTTGGAGCCTGCCAACAGGTAAAACATGTTAAAGGTGTGTTTGAGCTGAAGGCTGTTTAAAGCAAAACAAAAACGAGGATTAGTTTAGGATTAGTTTAGGATTAGTAAAACAGATTAGTCCTTTTGAGGTTTAAGAGAGCAGAAAAATCAAGTGTCAGTAAATATGTTCTTATCTTCTTCCTGCCTTCCTCATTTTCTTTTCCCAGTTTGGCGGCCCAACTCACTTTAGGTTTAGGGAACTTTTTGAATTGTTTGTTAGCATTATATTACAATTAAAAGTGACAAACAGCTAACAGACTCATGATCAGTGTTGTGTTTTTGTAGTTTAGTTAGCTCCGAAAAGTAACGGTAAAAATGTTTATAGAAATGTTTGATCTTATAATAGCATTAACTAAATAAATTCATTCACATTTTCAAAATAATATCTTTTCAAATAAATAGACTTTTGTAAATACTTACTCCCTCTAGAGTTGGGAAGTATGTAGACAAGAGACGTGGGAACAAAAGTTTTTAAATAAATGATTAAGAGAGACATCAGATCTGTGTGAGCTCAGTGTCTCAGAGTTTGGTGTAGTGAGTTTTTTGGATGGATTTATTTTACACATTACTCTTTCAATGTGACTCTAACACTGAAAATGTGCCTTTACATTTTTCCCACCGAGGCTCAAACAGTGACAAAACTACTTTATATGTTAGTGGCTCTGACAAATTTATCTTTTGAAACATGAATTAAATGTTACAAACACGGCCAACAGTTTGGATGAACCGCTGAACTGTTGTGACCAATAACGTTTAGAGAAATGTGGAACTGTTTTGAAAAAAGAAAACAGACTGTAACGTTAAATAGTCCTGCAGCAACCACAGATGCCCTCAGGACCTACACCTTTGACTTTAATGCTCTGTTCCAGATGTTAATGTGATGTTTTAAATGTTTGTGCAGAGTGAACGGAGCAATCACGAAGGGTTTCGAGGAAGACGTCGGAAACAGAACGTCGGTTTACGTCCACACGACGCACTCCATCGTCACGACCGAGATTCTGTTAACGCCTGCTCCTCACGACGAGGTACGGAACCATTTTTATTTTAAAAACGGTGACTACAGCAGGACGACTTCTTTACTAATCTATGTATTTGGGTCTGTTTTTTTTCAGGGAATAAAGTATGTTCTGATTCCTGAAGGGATGGGGGATTATGAGTGGATAAAAGGCCTCTACAAACGAGAAAAAGTCGAGTCTGGTACATATATAAACAAACGGTAAGAAAAGCCAAAGCTGCACTCTTTTATACTGTTTTCTCTCCTCACTTAAAGCGGATCATGTGACTTTTCCTGACGTCGTCCTGTCTCCTGTAGACGGCGTTTACTGTGGTGAATGTGTCTCTGTGGAGGCTCATGTTAGACATACAACATTTAGACTGGAGTAGTCTGATGTTATTATAAATATAGCGTTAATACAGACATGTTTTAAATCATTTAGGTCGCCTGCACTGGAGCTGTACAAATCATACATCAAAGATGAGTGAGTCGAATGTATTTTAAACCTGTCTGAGATCTGCTTCCCTGCCTTGGCTTGCGATTCGTTATTTATTTAATGTCCTGTAACTTTTTGTAGAATTTGGTCCAAACTCTGACCTAACACACTTTCACAAACGGCCCCATGGTTCCGTCTGGTCCGGACTGTCCCGCTCTTTGGTGTGCAAGGGTTATTCTGCTTCCAAGGTCAAAAAGAAACTGAAAAAAGAAAAGAACTGTTCTTGCTACTGTATACTGTATATGCCATTTTGAGGAGCCATTCTGCTAAAACTGAATTTGCAACTGCATTCTTTCTGCGTCCCTGCTAAAAAAGCTTCATGCCGCTGTTCTTCGGCTGTCAAAGCACTTGCCTTTGTCTCAGGGAAAATATTTGTGAAGAATCGCAACCAAAAAATGTCAACGTAACAAAGCAAGCCTGTCAGACTCACCTGGTCAGCTGCTGCTGGTTTTAGAGACACATTAAAGGCAGATACATCCCGAAATACAGTAGTTTGTTCATGTTTCAATACACCATCATCTTTAAATGTTTTTCCCAAAGAGTTTTTCCTAACGTCAAACAAGCATTTACTGGACAACTGCGATACACTGCACAGACAATACACTCTGTGATCATACAGCTGTGGCAGTAGAGCTTCTGTTTGTGTGAAAGAGGTGTTATATATGTTCATGGCATGTTCAGACAGTTCCTTCTGAGACCAACTTCACAAGGTTTTTTTATTGTTTTGGGTGAGTGCCTTAGAATAAATTCATCCTTAAGTACAGTATGTGTGAAGTTAAGGAAGTAGACTGCACTGGAACACAACAAGCTGCAGGGCAAAGAAAATGGGTGTGGACAACAACATAGTTTCTAGTTTTTAAGATAAATCTGTTCCAGACGCTGATGTGATGTTTTAAATGTTTGTGTTTGTACAAACATTCAAATCTTAAAAACTAGAATCTGCGAATATTCTCTGCTTCTGCCTAAACTAGTGGCTTCTTGTCACAGCAGTCATACTTTTTTGAACAAGAGGAAATATAAAGTCTCCTGTTTCTCTCGTTTCCCCTTCAGCCCGAGGTTGTACTATTCAGGTCAGTTCAACGAGTCCCGCTTCTACGTGCTGCACCAGGACTTTCTCCGATACGTACGAAACAGGTATGAACCGTGTTTTCATTGTTTAAATTCATCTCCAAAATGAAAATCCCAGACTAACTTGTGTCTGTGCTCCACAGGTTCCTGAAGTCCTCGACTCTGGGCGGTGAGTATTGGTCCGTTGTCCGACCGACCAACGGGGCCTTCATGATCTTCCTGGCCATGTACCACTGTGACACAGTGAGTTAAACACAACTGTATTTTATTAATAAAATATGTGTTCAGCTTATTGATTATTACATATGAATCTAATTTAACTACGGACGCTGTTAGTGTTCGTTAACAACATTAGCGAGACATAAACAAGATGGTTTTGGTAAATGACAACCGACCGACCACATGTGTTTAGTGCCTCAGGAGAGTTCAAACAGAGGAACTACTCTGTCTGATCTGCAACAGTGAAATGTATTATCAGGTGAAAGAAACAACGAAAAAAACAAGAAATGTTTTTGTTTTTTCACTTGTTAATAAATGTTTCTATTAATTATGAATTGTTGTGGTTGTTTTTTTCTCTCATTGGTAAAAGGGGTCGACAAAATAAGCCGCAGCTTCAGCCTACATCCTTTCAGTCAATATGTTTTGTTTAAAATGAAAACAAATATGGTATTTATTATTATTTTTTGAATAATAATAAAAAAACCAAGCTCTCAGATGTTTAACCCGCAGTCTGAGTTCTCTCTAATATTCTCATAATCAGGTCTGAAGGCAGTTTGACTTCTGGAACATAGCATATACGTAATATAGGCAATAATACCAAATAAACATTGCTTTAACATTAAAACGTTCTCGTGCTTCTCTTCTCTCTCAGGTGAGCGTTTACGGCTTCATGACAGAAAACTACAAAGAATATTCAAACTACTACTACGACAGAGGCGTAAAAAAAAACGAAGTAATTTTTTACGCAAACCACGACTACATCATAGAAATGAAGCTGTGGAAAAAACTGCACGACCTGAATATTATCAAACTTTATCAAGGAAACTCCACAGAAACAGAGACACCGGAGACACCGGAGACACCGGAGACACCGTGATGTAAATGTGAAGAACTGGAGCCAAAGACCATTTCTACAGAGAAATATTTTAATTTTGGAGTTTTAGAGGAAATTGTTATTTATATTTATATTTGATTCTAGTTATTTTTTTATATATTTGTGAAAATGTTTTTAGGTCTTTGCAATATGAATAATTATGTTTGGGAAATAATCAGTGATCAGCCAGAACATTATGACCACAGCTGTCAGTGTTATTTTAGCAGAAAATTTTTATATTTTTCTTTAAAGTTGACGTCATTACAACCTTTACATCTCTGTTCCAACTTCGTGAATCACCGTGGTACAATGAAGAAAAACCAAACTGTGAACTGGCTTTTTCTTTTATTGTTTCTCACTTTTTTATTTCTGTAATTTTGTTTATAGTTTACAATAGTTTAATATATTTTTCTACAAAAACATTCTAATTTGATCAAAGACTTCAAGAGCATTACAAGTACATTTATTTCTGTGTTTAAAATATTTGGGCAAATATGTGTTTTTCTTAAATGTAGCTTTAAATTAGTAATAATAATAATAATAATAATAATAATAATAATAATAATAATGTAATTTTATCAGGATCTATCAGTAATCTACTTTAAATGAGTTTTATTTGTCGTCTGAATCTGAAAACTAACTAAAGAGCTAAAGGTAGATAATTATTTGTTTTTTATGTACATATGTTTATGTATGTGCCCATCACCCAGAGTTATCTGTTGACCCAGATGCATTTCTTTGTTTTTAAAACAGTTTTATTTAAATTATGTTAATGATGTTGGCTCTTTATTGCAGTGTGGCTTTAGATTCAACGACATTATTAATCCCCGAGGACAAGTTAGGTCTCTTCAAATGGTTGATTTAATATTTTTATCTGCCACAGACTGATTAATTGTAGAGTCTTATTGCAGTCGGGAAGAAAGAGTCAAATATTAACATGGGTATGCTTTCACAAATACACAACTCAAATCAGTTTAGGTGGTCATAATGTTTTGGCTGATCTTGAATGGACTATGATGAAGTGTTCTTACAGATTTTTTACATTTTATGAATGTCGTATTCAAATACACATGTATGCCATGACATTTCACAGAAATTATATTTAATACACTGTCACTAAAAAAATCTGTTGAATTTATAATAAACAGCTGTGATTACCAGTTTATTTTGTAAAAAAAAAAAAAGAATATGTACCTG
Source organism: Perccottus glenii (assembly GCA_024416835.2). Taxonomy (NCBI): domain Eukaryota; kingdom Metazoa; phylum Chordata; class Actinopteri; order Gobiiformes; family Odontobutidae; genus Perccottus; species Perccottus glenii. The sequence continues at coordinate 24,407,504 of CM044566.2, forward strand.
TAGCACCTGAAAATTTCACAGCAGCACAAAACCAAAGACAAAAACCTATTTTAACTATATTTAACTAAATTATTTTTGCTAATTCATCCATGATCTTTCTTGTACATTTGTATTTGTAATGTTATGTAATGTAAAATGTAGAAGAATGAATGCCCACTTCTATAAAGTGATTTTACAGTAATTTTTTTACCAAAATGCAGTGGTTATTTCTGACGGTTAAATGGAATGTATCTGTAAAAAATTAAAAGTTTTGTTGAGTTTGTGTTTGGAACAATATTTAGGAGTTTACGACCATTTACTGTCTTTGTGAATATTAGACATTTTACAGTGTTTCTAACAAGACAAAACACACTGTAAACAATAAACAAAGTTAGAGTGTAAAAGTTACAGTGGCGTTATAAAAAGTTTCAGAGTAAACTTTTTTTTTTGTTTTCTAATGGCAAATTCTTAAAGAAAAAAACACACAGCTTGATAAAAATATGATTATGCGATACATAATAATAATAATATAATTTCCTTCTCATTCTACCAGAAATATTATAATATGCATTTTCTACATTATTTATCTGTAAAATTTAAACTCTAAATTATTATTTTTTTTATTTCTATGTATTTATTTGACAGTAGTTTACAATAAATATTCCAATATACAGCTCTTGAAAAAATTAAGAGACCACTTCAAAATGATCAGTTTCTCTGGTTTTACTATTTATAGGTATGTGTTTGGGTAAAATTAACATTTTTGTTTTATTCTATAAACTACTGACAACATTTTTCCCAAATTCCAAATAAAACAATATAATTTAGACAGTATGAACTGTTGAAGGATGAGCCACTGCGCCCCGTATCCGCCAAAGCGTTAGTTATGAATAGAACTTGTGACGCAGCCTCTGAAGCTGGCAATGAAGCGTGATTTTTGGTTTTCCATCTGTGAGCTCTGTACCTGAAGGAAGAAGCTCATACTCAGTCGTTTAAGATCCTTTGAGCAAGTCTACTTTCATAGCTGGACTGTAGAGAAGGGAGGCCTTTTAAGACCCATCCCTTTCATCGTTACTTTTACCAAGTTTTATTCCAAGTATTTCTGCTGAAAACCTACTTATTTCTTGCCCAGTTCATTTTGTACTTTGGGGTTGAGCAATTGCAGAGCATAGTCCACTTTGAAAAAACTGTAGAACGAAAACAAAAGTTACTGAACCTAACCTGTGTGAGTTCTTAGTGAGAACCTTGGTGCAGACTTTCAGAGAGGCAACACTCCTACAGTAAATAAAAAGACTCAAATCAAAGCAGATCTGTGAAAACCACAGAGTGGTTGTGAGTCACTTCTCTCTGTATGATGAACAATTGTCTTGGTCTTTAAAGTAGTATTTTAAAAGCCAAACCAGGGACTCGTAGCTTTAAAACTCAAATCCAAGCATCAGCTGCCCACTTTATTAACAATGACTTGTGTTTTGTCCCTGTCAATTACATAAATAAAATCTTTGTCTGCTGCAAACATGTCAAAAGTCCAATAATGGCACTGGCCGTCACCCTCCTTTATAAAAATGTATTGTTTATGGCCAGCTCTGTCAAACAGTATTATTATTATGTTGACTCAGTAGCTCTGTCTGAACCTCTCTCCCATTGCTTTCATGAGAGAATTTAACTGAAAACATCTTGAGTTACTCTTTATCAAGAGACTGTTGCCACTGACACTTGAAGAAACAATGCAAATGAGAAAATATTTGGACAAGATCATCCTGAAAAACTACTTCAGCAGTGTGTCTACATTTAGGCCTGGGAGTTCAAAGAACACGCCAAAGCATACCAAGTGGTGATAAAAAGAAGGTAGGACAGGACAGGTAAGGACCTGTCGCCCAAATCCTACATACAAAGGCAGAAAAATGTGACTGAAAACAATATTTGAGAGAAACAGGCCTTTTGTGTGCATAGAAAAAGTCTTAGACATTTCCAGTGAAGGTAAACAGTACACATCTCTGAACAGTGTCTGGGAGGCTGTGGTTGATTCTGACCAGATCTGACTGACTCAGTGAATAGAAGGCTCATGACTGTTATTGAAAAGAAAGGTGGCTATATTGGTCACTGAGGTTTTTTTTAAATATATTTCAGAAATGTTTATTTGTAAATTTTGAGTTTGTTTATTATTCTCACTTTAACAGGTGAAAATAAACAAGTGAGATGGGAAAATCTTTGTTTTTAGTTGCATAATAATTCTGACACTAATAGTTGCCTAATAATGGTGTACATGTAGATATTCTCTTAAGAAAGCCAAAACTTCACTTTTACTTCTGAAATGTTCAGGTTTGAAGGTTTGTTAACATTTTGAATTGACCAAGAGCACTGTAGGACTGGCTAAAACATTAAATAATCAGCTTAAAAAGTCTGATACTTAATACTTAAAAACATTATTAGGTAACATTATTTTAAACCGCTTAACTAAAAAGTAATCAACTTAAAAATGTGTCTCTCACCAGTTTATTATGAGAGTTAAAAATAAATTAACTCTAAAGAAAAGGCCAGTTGCTTAAACCTAAAGTTGGTTTAACACATTTAAACTTGTGTTAACAGAACTCAAAAGGCTAAATTTTTCTTGTTCATCCAAAACATTTCTTTTTAGTTCAACCCCACCCTTCTGATGCTATTCATCTGACATCGTTCTAAGAGCTCTGTGACAGTGTCGTGAGGAGGATAATATAAATGACCCTGTTGACAGATTTCAGTCAGTTGTCGTCAAGTCATTGTGACAAGTTAGACAAGAAAAACATTCTAACCCATCACCACTGAAACTGTGATAAATTCAGTGCCAAAGAGCGGAAAAGGGGCACCACACAGATTAAAACGGGGAAAGGAAAATAAAAAGAAAGGAAGAACGCAACATGCTTTTTTAACATTAAAAGTGGGCAAATCTCCAAATTGACCTTGACTTTAAGGTTCTGCAGCTTGAACAGATAAATACATTCTCAGATTCTTTTGTTAAAAATGTGAGTCATTGGATGTGAATTGTTTTGTGCAGTCTGTCTCAGAGCAGGCTAGATAGTGATGTGGATAATGTGTGTATTCTGTGTATTTGTATTTTCAGAAATGGGAGATGAATTGTCTTCAGGCTAATCAGGAGAGTTGGGAGAACTCCTGTTGGGACGTCGTTGGGCCGGGACGTCGTTGGGCCGGTCTGTTAATCGATAACTCCACAGTGCCATCAGGGAATTAAACAAATGCTTGTTCTGTGCAGCCTCATGGCTTTATTTATGTAAATTATTCTAGGCCAATGTTTGCAACACCAAAACAACAATTAAACAGCAACGTGTAGCCTACACGCTGTAAATATTTACTGCAAACGTCCCGTTAGTCCCACCCTGTCCCAGCAGAAGACACTGGGCTGTAAGCGGCTGGTGACTGCCTCTACAGCTCGTGTGTAACCACCTTGAGCCGGTGCCACTCTTGTCTTTAGAGCACGTCTGAGGTGCAGTCAGCTGTAGTTCTCCTGCAGCAGCCTACGAGACCAGTTTAACCTGAAGCCCACATTAAAAGTTCTGTGCCCCATGAAAGATCAGGTCAAGGGTGAAAGCTCTCCGTTTTAGATCTGTGTGTGTTGTCTGGGCTTTAGTCTTTTTCTTGTGAATGAGTTAAAAGTAGCTTCCATTAGAAACAGAGCTGCTCATAAACACAGAGCATATTCGTAACTATAAATCCCATTTTGAACGATAGTCTCCAGATTAAAGCATGTGCAGGTGTTTTTCTTCCTTTTGCAGGTTTAGTTCTCTGCTCCTTTTATTGTTCTAGCAATGAGTAAACCGGGTTAAGAAGCACTAACAGTGTCTATAAAAACATGCTTTTTATCTTACCTTTTGTTATATTATGCATGAAATTGATTGAAATCAATATCTTCAGTGAAAGATTCAATAAGGGCTGGTCTAAGACATAAAGCTATGCCGGGCTAAAAATAAGTCCCATTCTGGCTTTCAATTTCTTCGGGGGTTTTGTAAGGGTGTATAATTTGCCTGATTAATGCTGGTCCTTTAGTCCTTTAATAATACTTTTAGTTGCTGCTTTTTGCATTGTTGTCTTTGTCCTTATTGATGGATTGTACAGTGTCACATAACTCTTCAACCATTAACGCTGTCAAAAGTCTTTTCTAAAATCATAAATCAATTGTGACACCGGTGCAATGAGATCAAAATAAATCTGTTTGAGAGGACTTTGTAACACAACAAAGTCAAACTGTTAAACTGTGAATTATCTAAAGGCCATTTGTCTCGTCAACAATCTAAACCTCTGAAAGTGGAGATAACTGCACAATTGGACAGGTATGGCACATGGCATGTTGTTTTAATCACGCCCTTACTTCATTTTGGCAATGCCATGTTTCTGGGAATGGCTTTCCAGTCTGAGAGGAGATGAAAATTCTTGATTTCCATCCAGTTTGTGTTCGTGTGCAGCTCCAGCTTTATGAATAAAACGTCAGAGTGTCTTTATCTGGTCCTTTCTGTGTGTGTGTGTGTGTGTGTGTGTGTGTGTGTGTGTGTGTGTGACATTAGGTTTTGTCTTTTATATTAATATGTTTAAATGAAAAACTAACTAGGTCTACATAGTTTAAAACACACAACATATAAAATATTACACCACAGGTGACAGCTGTGCAAAGGAGAGGTTGGTGTTGAGAAGAAGGCCAAGGTTACGGACAGCTGGGGATGTGGAGAGGATGGTCTGGTCAGTGTCCAAGAAGAAATTATTGGTGGATTTGGATGTTTTTGGGGCCATTTGCGATCATATTAGATTTTTCACAGTTGATTTTGAGAAAATTGTGTTGCATCCAGTTTTTTTATGTGAGTGAGGCAGTGGGTGAGAGTGGAGGGAGTTGTGGAGTTTATGTTTTTAGTGGAAATATATTTGGACAGCGTACAATGTACATTAAGCCAAAGCAGAGACGCTTGTACCAGATTATATCTTAACAGCTATTGAGTTGATGATCTAAAGGCTCTATATTCAGGCATATATTGGTTTAAATGAAACTCGTTGCATGACTTGGCCTGGCCCTTAGGTGGTCATAATGTTTTGGCTGATCTTGAATGTGCCAAAAATAAATATTTTACATATGTCTTTGTTAGATTAAAATATGCATATGGCAATAAATTTCACACACACAAAAACCTAAAAAGTACGTTCACAAACAGGAAATTTAGAGAGAAATAATTTGTGCAACATGCAACATTTTACACTTGATGCCAGTACATTTCTGCTGACAATTGCTTTCAGCCCCTCTTTGCAATCTTAAGCTAGCTGTCTCTGTCTATTCGCTGAGCAGTGCCTGTCTCCTGCTGGCTCCGCCTCCATCCTCAAACTGTTATTGTCTCATTATCTCTAAATTAAAACTGTCCTTTTCCCTATGTCTGATTTCTACCCTTTGCACTCTTTATTTCCCGGCTCGTTCTTTCCAAGACCTTCAATTCAACTAGTCTGCTCTTTTCCTATCACGGATCACAGGGCGTCTTAACACCTGCCATAGTCTAAGCAGCAAAGATTATTCAACAATTCATACTTCATATAAATATTCACATAATATTCATACTTCATACAAGTCAATAAATCTTATGTCAACATTCATCTTCTTTGTCTCTGATAGAGTTTGTCAAGGTTGAAATACACAGGCGGTGCACAGAGGGTTTAGCTACTTCTAAATGAACTTTCCCAAAGCGGAGTAAATTAAGAGATGACAGGTGCACAATACTCATGTCATGTACAGAGGGATGTTACATTTACCATGTATTTTTGTCTGTGTGTTTACATTTATCTGCAGGAGGACTTGGTGGCTGCTACCTTAATAAGGCTGTTAGTGCCAGCTTCTTTCCCTGTTATCCTTCAATCTTTATTTTTGAATAGATAGTTGGAGTTTTTGTTGTGTATGGTTTTTTGGTTTGTCCCAAATCATTTGTTCAATTAATAATTAGTTGTGTGTTAGGCTTTTGTCTTGTGGCTTGCCTGATTCTGGTTTTAACTATTGCGTTTAACCTGGATGAGTTTGTTAATGCTACCACTTAGAGGTGTTGCATCAGTGTAGAGGTCTGTGAAAGTTCTCAGTCATCCAGGTCATCTTGACGAAAAGGTTAAAGTAAAAACATCTGGACACAGTTTTCAGGTTAAGACGTTTTGTCTCTAATTCCAAGAGACTTTATTAATGCTGAGATCAACTGGTAAGAGAGCTGAGCTTTATCTCTGGAGGGAGGGGTTTAACCTGAAACCAAACCTGATGGACCAGGCTGAGCTGGTCTCATGGTCATTAGCTCTGAAAACAGAGTGAAACTCTTTTGTTTTAGGTTTCAAAACACTGTTATTAATCGGTGAGGCAATTTTATTTCTATAGCACAATTCATACAGTGGGTAACTCAAAGTGCTTTAAAAGGAATAAAAGACAATTTACAAGATTTAGAAACACTTAAGAAACATAAGAAAAATAAAAACATTTTAAAAGAAGAGTGCAAATAAAAAACACTTTAAGTTCTAATGTAGGCGGAGCTAAAGGTTTTTAACCTCCCCTTGAACATTGTTAAAGTTGAGGCTGTTCCAGGGTTTACACATGACTGACAAAGACATTCAAAGGAAGCAAGTTTAAGCCAAACATAAAAGTTGTTCATTTTAGTTTGGAGACGTGTCACAGGGAGACATCGAGGAGCAGCTCAAACTCTATTCCATCTGAGACTCGAGGACTTTTCCAGGACGTTACCAAAGATGACACTAAAAACTCTAAAACGGAGCTAAAACTTGCACAAACTCAAACTAAATACATTACATTCTGTTTGGTGACATTTTCTTTAATGTAAAACTTACACCTCTCCAGCTCCACCAGCAGAGGGCGCTATTGTAAATATATATTTTTATTAAAGCCATCCGCCATCCATCTTTAATAAAAGAAGTAATATACTATGTTAAAGAGTAGTATTTGACAGTGCTGGATGAAACATTTTTATTGAAAAACCTTATGTGTGACGTCAGGGACTCAAGGTTTTTCAATGACCTTTGCAGAAGCCTGAAATATACAGATGTAGCTTTTCAGGGGAAACTTCCCCGTTATGTTCGGTGGGTCGCTCTGTCAGTGCAGTTTACTCAGGTTTCCACTGGGACGGTGCAGTACCAGTACCGGTCGGTTCTGGCCTAAACACAGCAGTCAGCTGATTGGACGACAGATAAAACAAGACATATTCCAACATAAACATTTTGGTTTTTAAAAAAAGTCACTGTGTCACGGCTCTGGTTTCATGGATTTAAACATTTACGTTCATTTACGAGGGCTGCCATTAGTCAAGTCAAGTCTGCTTTATTGTCAATTGTTCCACATGTACAGTGCATACATACAGAGAATCAAATTTTGTTACTCTCAGACCCCGGTGCACACAAATAACATTAACATTAAAGCCTAAAAATAAATACAACTAGATAAATAGATACAACTGTACTGTACAATTTGTACACTATAAGAAGATAAAAGATAAAATTAGATAAAGCAGCGCAAAGCAGAAGGCAGAGTGCAAATCAATAAAGTGAACAGCAGTGCAGATAAAAGGTATTTTCTAGTGCAAAAACAAATCATTATCGCAAAATTTATAAAAGTCTTGGTTTGATTTATTTATTTAGCTTTTATACAAAGCAACTTACATTACATTCACCA